>JANTNU010000002.1:3033707-3066775 GCA_024752395.1 Erythroxylum havanense
ACGTGCCTTCTTTTGTTTTGCAGGTTACTCTTTCGCCAAGAACACTTCAACGAACATCGAAGACATGGATCAGAACGACAATAACCAGTTCAGCCAGAATCCGGCCGAACCAGGAGTTGAAAGTAAGTTAAAGACTTCTAGAGCGTTTGGAGACTGAGCTTACTTTATCAAACGTCTTCAAGTGTCAAAGAAACTTGTTTCGGTTTGGGATTTAAGAGGGCGTCAGATCCTCTGGTTTATTTTTTGTGTACCTATTCTGTGTCATTGCATCTTTTCCATCCGTTTATGTGGAACCTACATAAATAAATGGTTAAGATACAATGATACAAAATAGGTACACAAAAAGAGAACAAGAGGATCTGGTCCTGTTTAAGAGGAGCGGGGACCTATTACACTTGTGTACCTTCTCCTCACCTATCCTCCAATAATATTTGGCCAAGTATAATGTATTCCATGGGATTTACATGTTGGACCGTTAGTATGAACTATGAAGCGATGATTTGAAATATATAAAATTGCTTAAAGACTTACATGTTAATCAATCACATTTTTTTAAATATTCAATAACATTTATACCTCCACAAAATAATTCTATTTAAAAATTTTAAATTTTCCTTTTTTATGATCTTCGGATCCTGAATTTAATAAAATTTTTACTAGATTGTTATTATCGTATTAAAATATAAAAGATGTTATTTCATATTTTACTTTGATAAATTAGGTAATCATTTAACATATTTTTATATTTTATTGGAATACAAAATATTTGTATCGTTTTTTGTTATTTGAATGAAAACACCAAATTTTCTGACATTCGAGAAATCTGCATACTAAAGTTACATGATATTGAAGATTGATTCTGGACAAGGTTAGGAAACTGAAGCAATTTATTAGCATCACAAGAAAGAAACTAATCTTTAACTTCATTCAACTCTGAAATCTCCTTCCAGCATCTAATATGCTCCTGTCGTCAAAGCTAAATTTTCAAACCTGCAAAACATAATTAAACAAAAGAAGCATCATGAGAAAGAATGCATAACTGCACAGAATTATGAATGAATTAACAAACATCATCACGTACTATCAGCAAAAAGGTCAGGATTCCTTGTAGCTTCAGGGGTGTTAGTTGTAAGAAAACCACGATGCTGAACACCCTTGTCATCGCTTGCTGTGGATGAAGAGCTTACTTCATCTTTGCGAACCTTAAAAAACGCTTCAGCTTTTTCACGACGAGAGTCGGAAAACACTCGACAAACATAAAAAAGACCCTGCAAATGGATCAAACATCGGCTTCAGATGGTAAATACAGGACAAATGAGATAGAGGGTAGATCAAATTCCACCATCATAAGGTACAAAGAAGCTTGACCTTCTCCGGAAGAGAATACTCATAAAGTACCCAATTAGTTTTGCAGCCAGTAGTCCTGGAATTCCCCTCGTAGAAATGAAATACTTTTATATTCCCAACGGTCACGTCCAAACTAGGATTCACCAGATCAAAAGTTTGCAACTCCCAAAACCCACCCACTGCTCTTCTGTCACTCACCTCCGCATCGCTAACCTTGGTGTAAAAATACCAATGCCTCCCTCTCGCACCGTAGCCATAATTAAAACACGTATACTCCGGTAACGCGGAGGGATGGTACTCGTACAGGTTCAGCTCCTTGATGGCTTCATAGCCCCTATAACCCTCGAAACCTCCGTCATCAATCGGTGCGTTATTCTTGCGAGCCAAGTAGTAGCAGCACAACTGCTCCTCGGAGGGTGAGAAACCGCTACCGGGTGGCAGAGTCAACGAAATCATTTTTCTTCTCCGTTCTGGAACCTGTTTCAAGTTTTCCGGTTGATGAAGAATTTCATTCACAAACCTCAAGAACTCGGAACTTACGTTAACTGCCATATACGTAACTAACTGATTTGAACTTTCTTGCCCGCCAAAGGTAACCAACTCTCTCAACTGTCGAAGAAACTTGTTTGGGTATGGGTTTGGGTTTTTGTATATACCAATGAAAGGCTTAGAAATGGGCTTATGTTCAGGCATGGGCCTTTATGGCTAGATGAGTTGGGTCTAGTCCATTTCACTCGGATTCTCGTCATCTTACCTATTGGACCTCAAGCTCCTATGTCATATAGATTGAATTATTAATTTATTATATTTACATATACTTAAGAGTAAAATATAATAATATTTAATATTAATTCATTTTATTAACAATTAAAATTATTATATTTATTATTTTAATATCACAAAAGAGTAAGATTAAAATTTTAGGATCAACTCATAGTGGATGACTGAATAATGCATAAAGTTGCACTTCTATTGTGACATTATTATTACATAACAAGATAAAAATTTTAATGGAAGAATCAATTTAATATCATATTAAATTGATTAATATATTATTTAAATATGATAAATTAATAAAATACCATAATTTTTATAATTTATTAGTTAACAATAAAATTAATTGATTATTGATTTCTTATAGAAAATAAATTATAAATAAAATCAGAAGTTATAATATTTAATTAATATTATTGCATACAAAAATTAAACTTTAATGATGATGTTAAGCTAATTAATATTCCTTAATTCTTTCTCTATTTTTAACCCATGCGAAGATTATAAATCCAAATTAGTACAAAACCATTTAAATTTGTTGGACTAAGTACTTTACAATTATTCTTTTTTATTAATTACTTATAATTACCAACAATCTGGCAATTCCTTTATTTTAGATTTCGGATCAAATTAGATGGCTCTGTAAAAGAATGGAGTTTAAGAAATTCCTATAATATATAGTCTTACTTCTAACGAGAGACGAAATGATTAATTTGCATATGAATTTAAATTAAGAACCACATTCACTCAAAATAAGCCATAATTTTTTATAATTATGATGGTAGTTCTATAATTAAGCATGGTTTATTCATAATCATTGTAATTATTTATAATCACATTATAAAAATTGAATTCGAGCAGCTCCTCATTTCTTAATATTTTATAGTTTCCGAGTAAAGTAAAAAAAAGTTTATATTTTTTTTCTTTTTTTGGTTGTTCATATAAAATAAAAATAAATAAAATATAAATATTTTTTGTTGTTATTTATGAGGTCAAGAGTAGGTCTAATTTTATTTTATTTTATTTTTAATAAAAATAAAAATTTGTCTTATTTTATTATTTATAAAAATGTACTTGGTCAGGTTGACTAGTGTCGGCCCTGCTCCTCATTATCTGTTCGGAAAATGCAAGGCAATCTCCTTGCTCATTTCAAGTTCAGAAAGCGACCCATCTTTCCCTCCAAAACCAGCAATTTGTATTGCCACGGTTGATGATGACCAGTAGTTCCACTAAACAATAATACTTTTTTTTTCTTGGAAAATGCATGCCAGTGGCTATCAAAGAAAAACATCTTAGGAAAGTTTCACGTCTGGTTGAAAGTTGATGGGTTACTTTATAAAAGTCTTCTACGTAGTGCTGGATTGAACATTTTTTGTTTTCTTGGTATCAGTGGACGACGGAGGATGGGGCACTCGACTCCTGCTTTTCCCATTTGAATCTTAAAAAACGTGCCGACGATGGATAGAGAGCTTGAGAACAGTAAGTGTAGGTGCGTGGACTTCAGTGTCCGTATTACCGCTTTTTAACGTAAAAGCTTTGCCTTAACAAGCTTGCTTCTCCCTCTAGTCAAAAGGAAAGGATTAGGATTACACGCACACAGACCAATCTCGGCATGCATGGAGTTAAGCTTTGATTCCAAGTCAGAAATAAGGTACAAAGAGACAACTCGTCTTTCTTCTTTCTCGAAACAAAGAAATAAAGAAAGAAAAGCCAGCACATCATCGTCAATTAAAAGCAGATCATAAGCATCATATCACAAGTGAACTGAAGTGAACCAAAGTTGGGAATCGGGAATGAAAAATGTTTTTCTTTTTTTTTTTTCGGTTCAAAGTTCAAACCCCTTCATCTGCCTTCCGGGTGCAACGGGAAGAGCTCCAGAGTTCCATCTCCCTGACCCTCTTTGCATGATGACCTATCACTTTCTTCTAATTCCAAGCTCTCAAATCCCCAGCTTCTGCACTTTCTCTTATATGGACTATCATCATCTCTCTCTAACACTCCTCCCTGCATTATGGTATACGTTGTAACAACAAAAGAATCAGAATCTAGCTAGGTAGGTAGCTATTGAAGGGAAAGAAACCAAGTTAAAAGATCTATGACGTACCCTAGAGTCTAACGATATGGTAGGAAGAGGGGTTGGTGGCGTTCTCGGACTATGGTTTATGCCAAGGCTGTTGCGCTTCTGTTTTTGTCTCTCGCGTGCTTTATGGTTCTGAAACCAGTAAAATACATTCTTGCCTTCAATCTTGCCGTATCTGCTTAGTTGGGCAGTGATTTGTTCAATCTGCTGCGCGTTTGGTGTTCTCATTCCTCCTCTATACAGCATCTCCAGTATTCCTATCTGTTCTTGCGTAGGATTCCACCGCGTCCCTCCTGGATGTGTTTCCACCTGCGACAATTATTATTTTCACAGATAAGTTTCAACTTTCAAGACAAGACCTCAGAAGGTTTATGTCGTCTCATTACGTGTTAAACAAAAAAAAAAACCAGCAACAGAGTCAGAAGAAGCAGGAATGTCTGTGTGGAACGAGGAAGGCGAGGGATGATCACCTGAGGGGAATCTTTCTTGTCGTTAGTAGGAGACCCAATTTTTCTAGGACCACTGTCGGGTCTAATGAAGCTCTTGAGATCGAAAGAGGAAACAGTAGTACTAGAGTTAGATTGCAACTTAGGAGCAAGAGGACGTAAACGTTTGCAACCAAGCGAGAGAGAGGGTTCGTGATCCCAGAATCCACGACCTAACTGATGCACCTTCATGCTCATTCCCATGGATATGGAGGACTACTACTGATGATCACGAGACAGAGAGTGACCCTCAATTATATAGACGAAGCAAATTATGTGGGGTTTGGGAGTATGTGCTTGGCAGAACGCAAAGACCAAATCATGAGGGCAGGTTGACTTGGAGGTTTTCTTCCATTTTTTTCCAATAAAACCAAAAGCAAAAAGAAAACACAGTCACAGCCCGAGACGAGAGGACACCATAGTCGTGTAGTGTGGGCATGTGAGTGAGTGAGTGAGTTAGAGGGAGAGAGTGTATATGCGTGTGGGTTGGTCGGTCTAATCAGGTTCGTTTTTTTTCTTGTTTTCATGATAAGAGTCCATGCTTTTCGGTGGCTCTGATCTCTCTCTCTCTCTCTCTCAACCTTCTTTTCACTTTCTTTTTCTTTTGTTTGTTTATCTCTCAGCTAAAGTTAAGTGGAGAATGGAGATGGTAGTATAATAAGGAATGAGAACAGATTCCTCCAATCCCAAAACAACTTCCATTTGCTTTCATAAGATACGGGTTGATATTAAAAAATTGGTGACTTCTTTAACTAGTCAGTAATGTCAAGAAACCAAAGTGCATGCAAATCCAACTCTCCTCCACTTCAGGATCTGTAGCACCACTTCCCAAATACCATCCCATGATAGTGTTTACACACTTTTATCATTTTTACGTATGATGTATTTATTGATCAACCAGTGATTAGGTGATGATAAGTACGTATTATTAACCACCCATATGGGGATAATGCTAATTAATAATCATGTCTGTACAAGATAACGTGTTCCTGTTCCTGTTCCAGTTCCAGTTCCAGGTGAAACTCAGCTTGGCCTGGTTAATGACTCCAATCACGGAGACTTTGGACCGAAGTACTGATTGGCCTTGCCACGTGCAATTGGGGTATTTCAGGCGAGACAGAGAAAGAGCCGGTTCTCTGAATTCAGAATCATTGCCATAAAATAATGAATCTCCAATGTTCCTCAAAGATTAAACAAATTTCCCCATTCATGCGTGCGGTTCGTCTTGTCTCTTTGAGAGGGGCCTATATATGGAAGGACAGACAGGAATTCGATGACTACTTTCTGGGAATCTTTGGTCAGTTCTATCTTCCTCATCCAGAAATTCAATCCGAGGTCCCTTTAATTATAGGGAATTAAAGCTGTTAAATGATTATGCAGTGGTAATTACTTTTATCATTCCATGATTTTTCTTGGTGTAATGTCTAAAATACAAAAAAGGAATTAGGTATTTCATATGCCAAAACGAATAGATTTAACAACTTGAATAATGTATTTATTAAATACTGTATGTTAAGGAGATTTCTGTATGTTGCATTTCAACAAAACATCGAATCATTAAACGGTGAAAGGAAAATCTTAACTAATATGAAATGCATTGCTTTCTCAATCATCTCCAGTACTAAAAGTTGAAAACCAGCACCGTTCATTGAAAACAGTTGATGATCCTTATCCGTTATAAGAAAAGTGTATATAAACAAGTATTATCAAATTTGCATTGGTTTGTGTGGGGAAGAAGCATGGATTGATAGAATTTTATCGTTAATTTTGTAAGCTAGCAGAATAAACATTTTGTAGGCTAGCAAAATAAACATATTTTTGTACAAACCTTGATTAATTAGATATCAAAATAATTGGGCTTCGTAATTCTCTCTCTAATATGTCATTGAGCCTGTATTTATGAGCTTACTATAGACTTGGTTCATATTTTGTAGTGCACAGGAGGCTCTATTGTTAGTCAATCTTAAATACAATCGCCTCATTGAAAATTATACGTGTTTCTAATCAGGGTTTGAAATAACAGTAATTAATCATCTGTATTTTTGTCACTCTGCTTCACAGAAAACAATAATTGATTCAATTGTTCACAATTTTTAAATATTTGTCCATCCAATTATTGAATTTAGTATATTGCAATCATAGAGTTAATCAATTGTATTAATTAATTGTAAAATTAATCATTAATTTTGTGGATTAGCATAATAAACATATTTTTGTATAAACTCTGATTAACTGTACGTCAAGATAATTGAGCTTCGTAATTATCTTTCTAATGTGTCATTTGGCTTATATTTATAGGCTTGTTATGATGGATAGATTTGACCTATGTTTTGTAGTATACAGGAGGTCATTGTTAGCAAACTTTAAATACTGTCATCTCATTAAGAAATGTACGTATTTTTCATAAACAAGTCGCTGATTTTCAAGTAGTAGTTAGACTTAAGACAAACATTCTCATGCATGTGAACGTACGTAGCAAAAACACGACTCTGTTGTAAAATTCATGCATCTAACTGGCCAATTCCATGAATTTCTTCCAACACGACTATGCGTAGATATATAGACTTCTGGTGAACAAGAATTCAAAAAACGAAGATTTGGTTGCCGGGACGATGTGACTCTTTCCTCTTTATCACATTCGACCTTGGATTTTTACTTCAGGGCGTTCCATAATTCAACATCCCATTGACAATTTTGCCTGCATTTGCTGAACAGCTCACTTTTTAAACTTCCGATGGGTTCTATACCTTTGACACTTTGCCTTTAATGTTTTGGATTCAGGGGTCATCTCACCAACCTGAAAGGTTTGCTTATTTTATAATGCTAAACATGTAATCACTGTCTATGCGTGGTTAAAAACCTGGAACCTGGGAGCTCTAATACTAAGATCTCTTACTGTACAATAATATATCGGATGAATACATGTGGTTGATGGCTTCCATTAGTAAAGAAAATGGGTAAACAATAACAGCTAATCATGATTAGTGGTAATAGTTAAGGAATGGTACGAAAGTGGAAAGCAAAAAGTTAATACAAGGATTAAAACTTAAAAGCCTCTTTTCTAGTAGGTAGCTAGCAGTACTTAAGAGAAAGAGGGATCAATTACAAGCGAAAGTGGTGCCTTTTAGAAGGTTAAATTCTATTGGCCAGGTGTCATTCTAGCTTTGACGAGAAAGGGTAAGATAATGATGGTAAATATTGACAATATCATTAAGATTTATGAGCTTTGAGTTGTATATTTTGGCTTCACGTACTCAGCATATCTTCCAAGTGATTGTGCTTTCCCCACCTTCGATCCCCATTCACGACAAGTTTTTGCAACATTTTCCACGTAAATCACCGCCGAGTCCTATACTGAGTAATAATCTGATCGGCGTTGCTATTTACGATGATTAAAAAATTAAAATTTTGAAATGTTTAATCTTTTTATTCATTTTTTTTAGTTTAATCTTGTACAGGCTCGTTTATTGCAAACTTCACATAGTATCAGAACATATTTGATCTGGATTGTTAATTTTTCAATTATCCGTCTAGATGTCCAATCCTAATAACTCGATCCGGTTACCACTATGTTTATTTCAAATAACAACTGGATGTCTAATCCCAATTGCATTTGAGAGGGAGTGTTGATAATACTTACATGTGAGTGTCTTATATTGAAAAAAGAGGGGAAAGAAAAATAACATATAAGCCTAGTAGGCTAATCTACCTATTGCCAATTGATTTTATAACGAATATAATTTTTCTTTTCGTGAGAGCCCGTAGGCTCATTACAAATTTCACAGTCTTTCAATCATAGTTCATATTCTTTAATTTTATTTAATTTTTAGTCAACTTTATGACATTCTAATTCTATCAAACTCTATAAACTTTAAAACTATTGTCTTGCACTTGCATGAATAATTAAGCAACAATATTAAAAGATTTGTGCATGATATATAAAGATTTAATATATATTTTTATAAAATTTTAAGCTAAAATATAATGTATTTTATTATATATAGATTTCCTTTAGACTTGGACAAATGAATAATGATTTAAATAAGTTTTTATTAATTTAACGAGTTTAGATTTATTTGCATAAAATATTATAAACTAAATTTTACGGATCGCATAAAGTGGGATTTTGGGTAGTCAAAACATAAATAAAAGAGGAAATTAGGTTAAGTAGATATAAAGATGAGGTTCCATTGCATATGATAAGAGTGGATCCCACACAGTGGAAGAAGCGGTGGAAACCCATCATTAGGGGAAGACATTGTCATCATTTGCACGTGTTTATGGGCCACACCTCCATCATCAACAACATTTTCCATATTGTGCACGAACGTTACTATATATTATTTTTCCCTAACGCAAATACCTCATAAGAACAAGTCATTTTTTGTTAAATACGAATCATTCATAAAATTAGGGTTTAATGTTATTTCCGGAACAAGTTTTGTTTGATTACCTGGCTTTGTTTGACGATAGGGTGACTGTTATAGTTTAAAATGTCCCACGTCGATAATAAAAGAAACTGATGTGAAATTTATAGGCTTATGAGCTCTCTCATCCTTCAAGCTAACTTTTGGGGTTAGTTCTCTCATAAAGACCTATAATAATTGGTATCAGAGCCGGTCTTATAGTGGTAACCCATGAAGTGGTGACCTGAGAGTGCCAACCGTAATAAACATAACCGTGACCAATGAAACTATTGGTCCTTATGGGGGACGAATGTTACAGTTTAAAATGTCCTACATCGGTAATAAAAGAAACTAATGTGAAGTTTATAGACTTATGAACTCTCCTACCCTTCAAGCTAACTTTTAGGGTTGGTTCTCTCGTAAAAATCTGTAACAGTGACTTACTAGTCCTGTCACAGAAGACCAAGTTGTTATGTACATTCTTCTGATTTGTGCATTTGCCAGTGAACGTTGTGATTTCAGCTACCAGCTTTAACTTGTTCATGTGTGCATTGCATCTTTGTAGCTAGCGATAGGAACTGAACCTGACTAGTGTTGCATTTTTTATTTCTTTATGGGCCATATATATTTTGGCAACGAAAAGGAATCCTACGACTCGAAGTTTGAATCCTGACCGTTAAGAGTGAACAATGTTTATCCAACGGCCGCCAATCTCAGGTGTTGTGCGGTGGTCTTGGAAGTTAATGCCCGAGAGGGTCGGTGGGACAGGACAGTGAAGGTGGTAACATGTGGCATCAAATGGCATCGCACGTTCATCAGTAGACATTGTATGCGTAGGTGGGGGAGGGTCATCTTCGCCCACCTTTGCTCTCGTATCACTTTGATATGTCTAATACCCTTTTGTCTTTGTTTAGAAGCCTTTTTAGCTTGGAAATCGACAGAAAATGATTGATGGTTGGTGCTGGTGGTGCTCTTTCTTCTTATTACATTCACCCTTTAAAACGTATGATAGGTTTTTGCTGGCAATTAAAGTGAATTGTGGGCAGTAGGCATCATTGTTCGGATTGACAATATATTCCCCAACTACATTTAATACAACTTAGCTCATGACTTTATGTTGCTACAGTGTAATTCTCTTTGCTTTTTCATTTTCCCCCCCTCCTCCTTTTCTCGAGAAAGAGAGAGCCATGGGCAAAGGGTTAAAAGAAAAGAAGGAGGAGGGACATGATCGCTTGGTGAGAAAATTGTCATGTCGTGTAAGGGAAAGTGGGAGCAAATGTGCAGGGAAAGGGATTTTTGTTGCAAATGGATGACAGTCACAAGCAAGCACAATCGGATCCTTACTATATTACAAGCCCCTCCCTCCTTTCTTCTTTAACTTTTCTATATATTCTCTTCTTTTAACTACTTTTTCATATTTTTCCTCCATGTTTATGATTAACCCCTTCCTTGGTTTTGCACAAAAACTCAAAATTTTGACCCCCTCTTATGAGAAAGTCCAAATGTCTCTTTCCCATCTTACTTGTACGCCATTTTTTAACCTTTTGTAGTAATGTACAGAGTTACGTTTAACTCAATGGTCACACGCAGAACAAAACTCAAAACTGCTAAATGTGATGTCCCACTCGAGTTTTGTTCTTTTCTTGTTATCACATGAATCAACTTCACTTTCGTAATTGTTTGCTTGTAAGCTTCCCGTCAACGGACAAGAACAAAAGGAGTTTGTTCAACTTTTGGACAGTAATGGACTGCGATGATGTCAGTTCCTCTCCTACAAATAAAAATATACCAAGAGAATGGATCGTGAAGAACGAGTATAAGTCCAAATATTTTTTACAAATACTAATTATGGCTAATAAAGTAGAACCCACCAAGCAGAACAAGGCAAGGAATGCTGGTGGATTTAGTGGTTGGATCTTCTGATATATGATGATGATCTTGTTGAATTCTATTAACTATGGTAAAAGGAGATAGATTCAGTATCCTTGGACACCACAGGAGAGATGAAGGAGTCACATTTATCTATGAACATGCGCCAAAAAGAAGTAGACGTTTGATTGAACATAAAAAAAGAAAATCAGCTTTTTACCAGTTCCAAGTTTTTGAAGATCAGATCAGTGCAGATTAGTTGTTTGTGAGTAGGCATTTGGAGTCCACTGAGAAATCACCTCCACCAAATTGGTAAGAGGGAAGATACGGAAAGAGGATAAAAAGTGCAGACTTACAATTCAAGATTTTCATGATCTTGGAGAAACTAAACATTAACTACATATTCGGATGATTGTATTGCCTGTTTTCTCCGGAGAGACTGAGCTCATGCATGTCAGTATGATCTGGAAGTTTGTCCTTCTGTAAGACTACACATGGAAATGCTTTTTAAGAGAATGTTGACTCAGAAGCTGCGCTCTATGATTGCAATCTCAGCGTTCAAACCAGTCTGGTCTTTAGTATCTGCTTGCTGTTCTAACATTGCTAATTCCTATGTACCAACCAAGCTAAAATGATTTCTAAGGCACATGAAACCAGGATTTGCATAGGATCAAGCTAGGCTTGGATTGGATGCAAAGTTTGATAGAACGTGAAGCTCCTAGCCCTAATTTGAAGCTCGATCCGACTCTTACCAAGTTAGATTAAATTCTTTTTTAAAAATTTTAAAATTTAAAATAATGTTTTTTATTTGTTTTTTTTTATTTTTCAGACTAAATTGAGTCAGTCTGAATTTAAACCTGACTATAAGTCCCAAAAAAAAAAGTCTAACCCAGCCAAAAATAGATCAACTTGGAGTGCAACCCTTAACTTATGAAAATAAAATAATTAAGCATTTTTCTACTTTTCTTGATAATAATGGAATTTAAAAGTCAGATCGGAAGTTAAACTGATAAAATAAAAGATTTAAGGTTTAAAAGATTCAACTGGTATTAAATCGTCGTAAAACTATCTAAATTTTAAATTTTAAAATATAATTGAAAAAGATTTTTCTTATCTAAATTTTTTTTGAAGTTTAATTAAAAAAGATATTATTAAATAAAATTAAATTATTTATTTTAGTTTATAAGAACTTATTAATTTAAAAAAATTAATCGATTAATTAATAAAATAATTAGATTTTAAAAACAATATTTATTCAAATAAACCGAAAAATTAAAAATCGAATAGAATAATTGAATAATTCAAAATTTTTACAATTGAACTAATTAATTTTTTAATCATTATTATTATGTGTATATAATTATCTGTAAATTAGATATTTCAAATAAACCAGTCTTGTCTTTACTTTTCTATTTTTCAAATATTGCTCATTCTTAAGGACTGACCAAACCAAAATGATTTCCAATGTATATGAAGGCATGTTTGGGATTGAGTTAGATGTGGTTCAACCATGAGGAATATATGTTTGGGCTCAAACTTGGGTCCAAAGTCCGATTCAATTCAAAGCTTATGGTTCGAGCTTTAACTACTAAAAAGCGTGTGCGCGTGTCTCTCTTTCTCTCACTTGTAAAGGTGGTAGTTAATTGTTAGTCCAATTTGGTTCAAATCGACTAGACTTTGAACCAAGTCGTAACTTTTTGTAATATGAGAATTTAAGAAGAGAGCAAAATTTTGAATAAATAATATTATTTTATATTTTTAATTAAAAATAAAAATTGAATCAAATTGAGCTTGAGACGACGTAGGCCCAATCAAAGTCGAGCTTGGACAATATATATATATATATATTTGATTTGATTGGGCCTAAGCTTGGCCCATTTGTCAAACTTACTCTCTTAGTTTTTGATGGTAGAAAGTTGACCCAACTAAAACAATTTTTTATTTTTTCAGATTAAAAAAAAGATGTCATCTTCATTATATGTATCGGGCCTCTGACACGAGCCAGACCTAGACGACTCAATCGATCAACCCAAACATAACCTATCGGGCCGAACGCCAACCCAGTTGGGCATCTTCTAAATCGCGAAAAGTAGTCCCCAACTGTAATCCAAATGTAAAATGTTTGAATTGATAGGCAGCGGTGGAAGTGGAACGGCCGAACAAGTTGCAGTGTTCGTGCACTCGTACCGCCGCGTAAAGTGATTAGACTAAATGCTTTAGTCAATACCGCCAACGTTCTTACACTTGGGCTGTGTGTTTGGCTCACTTTTCCTGTGTTAACGAAATCGAAAAGCATCTTAATGGAACTCGTTCGGTCACAAATTGCCCAACCTCCCATCTGCTCTGTGAAGAGAGGTGCACATGTTATGAATGTAGAATGTGTACTACACCAGTGGATATGTAATGTTACTATCATCAGCATTTATCACGGTCACGATACACAAACAGTGGTGCCTTTCCCTTTTATTTGATAATAAAGGTTCGGCCACCAACAGTAATGGCCTATTCTGCGCAGGCGAAATGGAATAAATGATTTGTCTTCCTAAATAGGTTGGAAGATGCAATTTCGTAATCAAATTTGAGAGATTAAATGACTTGATACTGTAAGGTGAAGTTTTCTAGGTGATCGCTCACTATCTCCTTTAGTTTCTTCGAAAATTAGGTCCATAAGCATCATAACCTGGCCCCGTAGGAGGCCGACAACCTGGTTACAGTGAATGACAACCTGGTCATGTTCACGGAATGGTTGGCTGGCTTTGATAAATTTATTAGAGGAAGAAATATTTAATGTATTTTTACTTATTTTACTATCTAGAAATATTAAAAATATTTTTATAATAATTCATTAGAAGTTTAATAATTTTAAAAATTATGAGAGGCATATAAATATAATAACACAATTAGATGATGATGTTTATGATGCAAACAAAAATTAAGTTTCGGAATTCAACTCCTTGCTCTGATACCACAACTGTTAGGCATCCTTACCGTAGCCCAACTCTGAAGTCATTAAATGTGTGCTTGTGTTGTTACCATACATGGTTATTCCAATTAATCCTTATTAGTCATCTTCGGTTCATTTTCATTCTCTGATATTATAAGTGTCGGGGCCTCATTTTCGAATTATTCTTATACTGATGTAAATATTCTATGCTTAACTTCCATCCAGAAATAGGAAATCTTAGAGACTGAATTAAAATTCTATTCTTTCAAATCATTTGTAGCTCTATGTCTCGAATTTATTTATAAACAAAAAAATATTTCATTCGGAGTTCTACAAATCAAGATATCATTAAAATATTGAAATATGTGAATGTTCAGTAAAATATTCAATTCATACTCTTCCAACCAACACCCAGTGCCGGGGCCCTGGGCAAGGGCCAGCAGGGCACCTGCCCAGGGCTCATGATGAAGAGGGACCCCTAATTTTATGATAAATTTTTTTTAAAGATATAAATAAAAGAATATTAATCAGCCATAAAATTAAGCTCTAAAAAATTTCCCACAAGATAATAGCACAAACCCAATAATTAAGTAATATGCAGGCCCATTAATGATGCATTTATTATGTCTTTCCTTTCGGAGTTATTAACACATTCAGTACTAGAAAGAGGCCCATTTTCATCCATTTCTCATGGTGAGAGCCTCATTCAATAACATATTGGTCAATCAAGTCGCAGTATATGCTAGCCCATTTCTTATCAACTGCATAGATTTTGTAAAGATGTCACGTTCATAGAAAAAATTAAATATTATGATCATTTAATATTTGGTTCAGTATGTACACTTATAAATTGAGTCATTTATGTTTCATATAAACATATAAACTTAAACATACTGCCGATTTATTAGGGTCTTTCTTTTATTTCGTTCAATTTATTAATGTCATTTTTTTATTTCGCCCCAGACCTATAAAACGATAAGAACGACCCTGCCAACACCCTTGCTTTGATTCAATCAATCATTTTCAAAACAACATCAAAAGCTATAAACTTTCATGGAGAGGTAGAAAGAAATGTGTTAGGAATCTATTGGTCTAAAAGTTATTTTATTCGGAAGTCGGATAACAAAGTTATGACCGAAAAAATTAAACAAAATTTTGTCCTCAATTATATTAAATATGTTTCGGGACAATTAGCATAATTTTCTCTATAGATGTCGAATTAAAGTTATCTTAGGACGGTTTCAAAAAGGATTTCGAGATCTACAACTTTTATGAAGATATCAAAATGAGATTTTATCATCTAAAGAGTCAGAATTGGATTAGATAATAAACTAGACTATTCAGTCTGCAGTAAATAAGAAAGGACGATTTCAGTCTACGGTTTCACATTCATTTCTTTAGGGCCAAGGCACCGGCTTCAGTTTTCATTTGTACAACTGCAACTACAAAATTTTAAGGTTGTTTTGTCAACTTTGCTTCCTCTTTCCTCGACCTCTCCAGTGATGTGGAGTTGTATCAGGAAATATGAAGTAATGAATACAAGTCAAAACGCATCAAACTGAAGCTTTGTTTCCACGTCTTCGACATGTGTTGCGATTACTTGTTTGAGACAGGCACTACACCTTCAAACGAAAGAGGCGGGCGGCAGGCCATTGGAAGTAATTGACTAAATGGAAATATCCAACAGCATAAGAACCGACCGACCAAAACAAAACAAAAACTTAGAACACAACTTCTCGATTGCAATAAGCAGTCTTAGAATAATTATTATAATCAAAACAAACCATGCAATGCATGACGAGAGATAAGCATTAAGAGATCAGATCTTTTGCTGCAGAGAACCTGCCATGACAGCCGTCCCAGCTGTCCAAATAGGATTAGACAATGAAAGATGGAAAAGAAAACAAAGAAGACGAAGAGCTCAAGACAGCCGCATGAAACTATAAGATCGGCGCTAAAGTACATGTAATTAATTAAGGTCCTCTTTATTTCATTGAGGGGTTATTAATAGAATAACATAAAAAATAACACACTTTTTTATTATTTGGTTGATAATTTTATAATAGAATAAAATAGAAAAAGATGAATCGAGTAAAAGTTGATTGATTAATTATCGGCCTCTTTTTACTGAGTTCAAGTCTTTTGTTTGATTTCAAGGTGTCCAATTTTGTTCGATACTCAAAATTGATGTTATTTTAATCATTTGACATGAGTTTAAAGGATATTTAATCTTGTCCAATACCTAAAATGACTTTTTCATATTAGACAGAGTGAGATGTTGTAAAATTAGATAGAAAATTTATACTCTATTTTCTCGACTTAAAAAGAAAATTTTGGTAGATCTTGAGATCCAAATTTTGCTAAGTATTTGTTATTAACTAAATATTTTAAAAAACTGAATTGATTTGGTCGGTTTAACAATAAAATTTTGAACTAGCTAACTTTTCATTTCAGTTCTTAACTTTTTCAGTTTAATTTATTTCAATAACTTTTGTCATTAAAATTTGATTATTTTATTAATTACTCAGTCAATCTTTATAAATTAATCAATTTTTATAACCTAAAATAAGCCGATGACCTTTATTTTATAGTCTTTTTTAATTAAAATTTAAATTTTTTAATAGGTTAGAACAATTTTCTTCAATAAATTTTCAAAGTTTTTAATTTTATTAAATCTCATTTTTATGACAATTTAATACTAATTAAGCATTTTAAACCTTAAATTTATTATCTTACCTATTTAACTTCTAATCCGGAAAATATTGATTAATCATTTGATATGAATTTGTTATTTATTCAAAAATTTTAGTTTCTTAAATAATTTATTTAAATATGGTATAACTTACTAATTATTTTTGTGCTTGAAACATTAAAAAAAAGAAATTTCTATAAGAATTCAAGAATTCAATTTTAAAATAAAAGAATAAACAATTTTATAATTTAGCTCATAACAAAATATAGACTAATAGTAATATTTAAAATTAATATAGAATTATATTCTAAGTAATAGAGTTAAATTTAAATTAATATCTTCATAAGAATAATGCATTAACTATACAGTATACAGTATGAACCCATCTTCACTACAAAATTATAAACAAAACAAGAAAATACGTATTTTGTTGAAGGGAAACCACTTACCGCCCACAGTTCATCACCTATCAGCTTCCAGGAGAGTTACTTTCGTAAGCTTCCCACCATCCCATGACGGTGACAACCGATCCTTGATTGAGGACCACTTCACCCCCCCACCCCTCTCTCTCTAGTTTCGTGTTTTATGGTGTCCACCGGCACGTCACCAGGGCCACTTCTTGGTGCCCAACTTTTGCCTTCTTAGCTAGTTTGTTTTATGTTTGGCAACTCAAAAATATGCAGTTTCTGATGTAAAAACTAAAGTTAAAAGGTAGGCCATGGCTGTTCCTTTATCCCCTTTCTCATCCCTTTGACTATTCTTAATTCTTCCTCTTCCTTTCACACACACTCTACATAACTAACAACGGATATACATAACTGAAATTGAAGAACATGAAGGGTAGAGATTCAGGGGAGATCAATTAACTATCTCTGGAAACACTTGAACAATACCGTTCAGTGCTTCCTTTTACAACAGAGATTAACCTATTTATCGAAGAACTTAAGATACTGATAGAAACCGTGTGATGCTATTCCTTTCTTAACATACTCGATGTGCAGGGATTATCACTTCTTTTTATAAGATTAAAAAAAAAGTGGATATGCAGCGAAAAGATCGTAGAAACATATAGAACCCTAATAAAGAAGAAAAGAAAAAGACTATAGACAGTTGCAAAAGATCGCGTATTTTCACTCGTCGTTATCGGAGTTTTCTGGGAACTTGTTTAAATCAGGTTTCTCTGAACGAATTCGAATCGGGATCTTTTCCGGAGATGCATGGAGAGCTGTTTGCAAGGCGTCTACTTTAGCCCCCACTTCGGTGGCCTTCTTGCGTATAGAAGCAGCGGACATGTCACGTAACTCGTCTTCTTGGTACATCAAATCAGGGAAATTAAGCCTCGCAGAAGGTCCCCGGAGATAGAAGACGGCGGTGTCGTAGGCTCTAGCGGCGGCGATAGGCGTCGAATAGGAGCCAAGCCAAATTCTTGACCTTTTGTTGGGTTCTCTAATCTCGGCCACCCACTTACCCCACTTCCTCATCCTTATCCCTCTATATGGCTTATCCTGTTGCCTGTGTTTTCGTTTCTCTGTCACTGTCACCGATGAAGTCGTGGGTGAGGTTGAACTTGAACAGCAATCGCCTTCCATGTTTTTTGTGCTTCTTAACAAACAACACTTGGAAAAGTTTTGAGCTTTGGTGCCTCAAAAAGCAACCCAGAAAGATTCTGACTAGAACTAAAACTAAAACTAAACGGGTTCATTCTCAAGCTACGCCTGCTTATATAGGATGAGTAGTTGAGTACATGTATAAACCCTATAGACATATATATATACACGATGAAGTGATATCTCTCAAGTAAAAATAGAAAAATTAGTTAATTTAGAAGGAAGGAGGCATTAGTTTCCTACTTGGCTGCTAATCTGTCGTCTGGAACGGCCTCCACGTTGATCTTCTCTTTAAGATAAATCCAAAATTGGCCGACATAGTCCATCATCACCACCTCCTCATTTTTGTCCCTCGCTCTTCGCTTCTTCAATAGCTTTACTCAGAAGTATATCATACAACAATTTGAGAGCTTGTCCTAAAATATTTGTAGGACCTTCGTCTGTTAGCCTGAAAGTGCAAATTTTTAGGACGGTAATTAGTTAGTTGTTATTGTAAATGTAATCCATAATTTTGGCCCGTTCTCGAAATTGTAATTTGCAAGACAATGGATTATATAAATATGAATACAATTATAATTACGATAGATTAGACTACAATCTCAATATAATACGACCCTTTTCTCAGAAGTATATGAAAAACAAAAACAAAAGATGCCCCCTGAGTGAGTTGCGGAAGTAAAACTCTACAATTTGTTTGCGGACAAGTGGAAGCGAAAGAGAGGCGTTGGGGTTGAAGGGTTGAACTTTGAAATGGAGGGAGTCGGTGGTGGATGGGTGGATTAGGGTTCGAAAGTGACTTTCCGTTCACGCAATAAGGATTCATGGTAGTGGAAGTAGCCAAAGGTGAGAAGATTTGTCTGCTTAGCATTGTTTTTTTTGTGTTGATCACCGAATGTTCACAAAGTATCTTAATTATGGGAAGAAATCTTTAAGCTATTCACACTTAAATAAATCTTCACTCAAGCTAAGTAGATTTCTTGCAGAAGGTAAAGATCTAACCTCAAATTTTAAACAGCTGTATATATAAAAAAAGTTCAAACTTACGATCTCATTTAAATTAAGAGAGTCCCTTATCAACTAACCAGCATCCTAGTATTATTGTGTTTTTTTTTTTTTAATGTAAGCTAGCGTATGCACGGATTAACTCTTTCTTTCTTTTGGACTCTTAGCAATCATAGACAATAAATATTGGGAGTTTCATGTCATGAGATTGAGTGCGTAAATTATTGGATTTGGTGACATGTCGCTTTTCATACTTGTAATAGCTACAGACATGAGTATCCAATAATTATTATTTTGGTAATAATCTTAAAATTATTAAAATAATAATTTCTTAATTTTATTAGTTTGGAAATGACTTCTTACTACATGTTTGATTAATGCAATGACTTCCCATCATTTCGCTAGAGAAAGAACAGAAGAATGTAAGTGATCTTGCACCTAATTTGGTTTTTAAAATAGTGCTCATTGGAATGCACATATAGTGATATAGATATACCTATTAATTATTAAATAAGATAACACAAACACACACACATATAATGGACAATATGAAAGCTAAGGGTAGAATGTTTGGCAACTTTTGACCTGCCCTTGTAGCCTTGACTCCCATTCCCTTTCCCTTTCCTTTTCCTTCTTAATTAAGAGTCTCTAATGTTCCGTTTCTTTTCTTTTTTTTTTTTTTTGGTTACAATAGGAAAAAATACCTATAAAGAAATTAACACTTGACCCAAATCATCCCACTAACGCAGAGTTCGATGATAGAACGCTTCGTTCATATCATGGTGGAGTAAATCCCTAACAATCATTGGAGGCTCTTGAAGATACTGCAGTCCTGGGCTCGATAAAAAAGCTAATGTAGCTAAACTATCGACACACTGGTTCCCTTCTCGATAGATATGTTGTATTTAGACCTTCCATGTTCGATGAATCAACCCTCGAATACTTGTCATCAAAGGATTAATGTCAGACATAACGTTATTGGAAGAGGAAATAATGTTAATAATCTTTAGTGAGTCCACTTTAACTACCACACAGTGATAGCCACGATCTCACGCCAGCGTGAGTCCTGAATGAACTCCCCATAATTTGGCAACCAAAGACACGCCTGCTCCATTATTCTGGATAAATCCGCCACACCATCAACCTTGGCAGGTCCTCAGTAAGCCTCTAGCTGCAACAATGTTAGACCCGAGATTCACTACGTCATCCGTATTTTGTTTGGCCCACCCCTCCATAGATTTGGTCTATCTCTACCCAACGACATACCCTGCGTCTGAAATACACTGCTTTCCACCGCTCTGACCCGGACAATCCAATCAGCATAATCCATGACAATTCTAGTTCCTTCTACCGACCAAACAAAGTCAGCCTAAACAATGTTGTTGTTACGTCATTTCTATAAGAACCAACAAGCGTCTCTAAAAATTATTGCAATCTAAGGTTGCCAAAAACCTACGTCCCCTCATCTTGTTAAGTAAGATAAAAGATAGATAACTCTCATTTTTGTTTAAATTTTATATCTTTCACCTTTCTGACTATTAAAGAACCTATAATTATTATGCTTTTGAATGTTAATTGTGAATTATAATAGGCAAAGGGGTGGTTTTAGTCTTTGGGTTTATCTAACTCACCGAAATTGAAACATAAATCATGTGAAGAACGACTATAACTTGCAACAGAAGCAATGTTATTTGGACTTGACGAATAAGATAGGATTACTTTATTCCGGAGGCAGGAAAGGGAAGGGACGTGTTTGCGTACAAGGCCAAGTTGTTGCTCACATAGGGATCCTCCAACTTGGAGATTCTGTCGGCAGCAGACAATGGCAAATAGTATGTTGTAGTGAATGCTTAATAGTGGGGTTGGTATGAGAGCCTGAACCCAAGTAACTATCTTATTCATTCACTATTCAGCTAATGACGCTCCATCAGAATAAAGTGGCAAGAACATGAATGTTTGAGACATGATACAATTAAAGTGGCAACAACATTATAAGATCGGTCTGATCACCAAGAATCAGAAAAGCATCGAATTAATTCCGGATTTCGAACAAAGGGAAACACAAAATAAACATACCAAAGTCCTGCAACGACATTGGATTGTTGCCTTTCAATGAATCACTAAATAAACCTCGCCGTCAATCAGGAAGCTTACGGCCCGAAAGCATAAGCCCCTAAACTCAACTTTTTGAGGAAGACATGATGATTAGAAGCTATGAACAACTGAAATGCAAAGTCCAGAGGATAACATCTTCCCCTCCAATAATGAAGTCACATTATTGCTAAGTACCGTGAACCATCCATTAGAGATCACAACAAAATAAGACGCACAAGTAAAGTTACTAAAGAGCAGGGATGCTACTCAATACAAATTAAAAGACTTGAAAGAAATTATTCAACATCTTCCTTATTTATAAACTCCATTTCACTAGGTTAACAATCAAAAGCATTTCGTATAAACATACCGGATTTCATAGTATTATTTCGATAGCAATCAGCACATGAAGTTTTTTCACACACAAATGTCAACATTTCCAGATAGATGAGAACCGCAAGAAAGCACAAAAGAAAGATCTTGTTTTAAGTCTCCTGAAAAAAGAGGCAACTTAGCCCAAGGTTTCAACTGATCATATGATAAGGGATGATCCCTTGATCATACAAAGCATGCACATTTACAATCATCAAATTTGCCCACTTCTGTCGAAGTACTGCAGAAGAAACAAATTGTTCTGACATAGTAAAGAAGTAACTAATCTAGCTACTGATCATACAAGAGTTGCTAAATACATTAAGTACTCTGCCAGAACCTATGAGCATAAATGAGATGGATTCAAGAGTGACAATAGTTATATGAAATAGCAGACATAGAATTCTTTATGGTTCATTTATTACTGATCTATTCTGCATCGGGAATCAAGAAAAGTAAGCTGAATAAGCAATTTGCAACAAGACACATCCAAACAAAGACATAACCTGACCACAGGCCAGACGTGTTCCCTCTTATAAATTCAAATAGCATATAATGCACAATGTACAATGTACAATCCATTAATTTCCATCTATCATCCATGCCTTATAATTTACTCACTTGGCACTAGCTTTATAGATTCTCATCATGTTCAGCAAAATTGGCAAATCACAACACCAAAAAGCAGAGATGAACCTTAATCACAAACAATTATATGATGCCACTATAAACTCCATTTGCCTTTTTTAATCTCAATAGTAACCATCTTCCTCCTCAACTTCCTCATCCTCACCATCCCACAACACGTAATCCTCGTCGTCCTCCGAAATTCCTGAAATCCTCATACCGTCAAAACCTGACCTCCCTGACATGAATTCATCAACAACACCGTTAAAATCACTTCCAAAATTCCCATCAAAATGAGACACCGTGAAGAGTCCATCATCATCACCATCACTCTCCAAAGTCTCGTCATCACTCCTAATCCTACCCTTAGAAGGGACTAAATCCTCATCCCTGACATCCCCATTCTCAATCCCAATCCAGGGAACCCACAAGTCAGCATACCTTCCCAACGCCCTATCCCTATCCCCCACCACAACAGTCCCCAAATTCGCATCCCTAGCTCTTTCCAATATATCACGAAAATCAGAATCATCAGAAACCAAAAACAGCCAATCAACCCCTCTACTCATCGAATGCTCAATCTGCCTCTTCAACGCCCAATCCGCAGCTTGTGGCTTATCCTGCACCGTCTTAACGTAAACCCCAGCTCTCCTCAACTCAGTTGCCAAACCATACCCAATCTTCGGCGTCACCAATCTCCTCGCTTCCTCGTTGTACTTGTGATTCCCCGAAATGTACCTCTCCTTGAAACGCTGCCGTTTCTTTCCCTTCAGGGATTTCATTCGGTTCAACTTCTTTTGCCTCTCGCGCTCGTGAAGTTGCTTAAAGTGTTTCTTGAGATCCAAATTGGTCTTGCACTTGCGGCCACAGACTCCGCAAACGTAGGGCTGCGATGGAGAGACAAGCCCTTTCCTTTCGAGAACGTCGAGCTCTCTCCTCTCGCGCCGTCCCTCGACGACCCACTGTGGCAGGTGGATAAACGCGTGGCGGTTCGCGTAAGCGGATATGTCGATAACCTCGCCGAATCTCCGCGCCAAGTCCTTCAATGCCATTGCGGCATCGTACGGAGGACCGCGTGGAGGCTTGTTATCGAGGTCCCAGAGAACAACGACCTTGCTCCGTTTGGGCGCGTAGACGCCTTGCTTGTTCCTCACCATTTCGATATCCCACGACGAGGCGGTGGCCCTGACTAGACATCGACGACCGGTGACTAGGGGTTTTGGAGAGAAAGGGAATTTGGGCAAACGGAGGATTGTGTAGTTGTGGTGGAGGAGAAACGGAGGTTTTAGGAGGGTAGAAGAAGTGGTGGCGTGTAGGCTCATTTCGAGCGTTATCAGAACCATCCGCAGCTTCGCTTTAGGAATTTTCATTCTTACACACTGGGCTTTAAATTGGGCTTTCTAAGCTCGGCCCAAGTTTTACAACGATGGTCCCATAGCAATTTCTTATAATGTAAGGTCCAAAAAGTAATTAATCAACCTTGAGTGACTATAATGTAAGGTCCAAAAAGTAATTAATCAACCTTAAGTGACGACGTGCAAGCTCGTCATTAGAACACAACCCTTCATCGTATAGCTCACATGTTGAACAAAACTCCACCAACCCAATCATTTCTTTCTGGCAAGTCCTGTCTGTTATAATAGCTACAAGGTCGCATCCTCTGACATGGTTTTGCTTCCCCAAAAATGGCTTTTATTTGAAGTTGAGAACCACTCCGTCGTTGCTGGCTTTTCTCACATCTTTAGTTTCCTCGATCACAATCGATAATGTCTTGTAACGCTGAGTTTGGCTTTTTGTTTTCTCGTATTAATTAGAGATAATAATTGAAATAAGGCTCTTATTTATATAAAAAGGTTGTTATCTTTTTAGTTGATACATCAAATAAAGTCAAAGATTTGTATAACAAATTTGACTCTACTTAAATTTCTCTTTTGAGGTAAGAGTTGGAGAGTTTGTCTTATGTATTTCTTTATGAGTGTGTTGGTGTATTGGGAGATTGGGTGAGAGGAAAAATTGTGTGATTGTAAGAATTTTTCACATATTAAATTTTCTTCTCGGTATCAGTGATTTTTTTTTTTTGAAAATTTTCACATAAATTCTCTTGTGTTGTTATTTTATGATATTTTTGTTTATTAAATATCTTTGGATATGAGTTTAGAATGTCTAAATTTCCAACAAGGACTACTTAAATCTCTCATTTTCCTCAAATCTCAACATACATCGGAACTGATCCAAGTTCCTAGGTTGTTTCCAATATGTATACTATAATAATTAATATATTAAATAATTAAATAATATTTATTTAATTGATAGTAAATTAAATTCTTAAAAATAGAAGTAAGAAACAAAATTTACTTTTTATATTTTTCATAATTTTTAAAAAAATTAACAAAATGTAAAAATTAAAAAATTCAAAGTATTTTTTAATAAATTTGGAAACAAAAATGTCATTATTTTAATAAACTTTAAATTACTTTTTCTATAATTTATTTATTTAATAACTTAAAAACTCGTAATTAAAAAATATCCTTATAATTGACTTATAAGGACCACATTAGGATCAACTCAACTGAGTTCCATTTAAAACGTACAAAAGGATAATGTTGTTATTAGGTTCAGACATCACGCTTACACATCATCTCATTTGCTCCTAACACTTTATTTTTTTCTGATTTGGTAGTAACCAAAAAAAAAAAAAGGATCCCTTCAAAGCTTTCGATGTAATGATTCCATTTCCACCTTCAATTATGATGCTTTCTCTCAACCAACATCAAACGGAATGATTATTTATAAACCTGACGGAAAACTGATGATGAGACGACTCCATATGATTTGTTTCGCTAATTTAACCATTTGGGACTGTCGTTTGTGTTTGCAAACTTTGCATGATACGAATGCTTGGACTAACAAAGCGCAACGAACGACAATATATATCTTTTATCTCAAAACGACAAAAGCTAACAAATTCCTACTCCTTAACTAAATATAAGTAGTCGATATTAGCATCAGTGTCTAATTATTTATTCGAGTTATGGACCGCCACATAATTTATATACACATAGTTCCGGTGAATCTATAGATCAAACAATGGCATGATTCAATATGGAATATCGTGTGAGGATTTTATTCCACGCGTCTAATCGCTGGTGACAAATTTGACGTTTGGCTCTTCTCTTCCTAACTATTGTAAAAGTCCAACATTTAAAAATTTGAATTAAATTGGTAAGACAAGAGATTTAAGATTTAAAAGATTCAACTTGGTTTGGTTGGGCTAGAGGATCTTGTCTGCTAAACCTCAACTAAGCAAATTAGTATTGTCCTCTTTTAGTCGCCATGCGCGGATCTTGTCGCTTGAATCTGTGACCTCAGGGTTTTGTTGCACTTAAGTAGGCGCCAATTGGTTCAGCCTGATTATGGCGAGGTTGCACGTTGTCGTTTGGATCCATGAGTTTGATTGTCTCTAACTAGAGTTCCTGCAAAACAACACAAGATACGCCGGAGGTTGGCATCCGGTAAGCCCCTCCGAAGTTCAAGTTAGTCTTTTTGTGAGGATATGATAGTTATGAGCAGAGAAATTAGGGTTCTGATTACGTACCCATATTATGGCAAAGATATACCTTATATATGGAATAGATGTTAGGTTTAGGTCTTTACGTATGCATGGAAGATTTCCACCTGTGAATGGGTTGTGGATGCTTGGAGATTGGGACCTGGTAGTTGATAAGAATTAGGTCAATCATTGCGAGGTGAACCGATCGATCTATGAGTCGTTTTGAGTGAGTTTGGGCCTAGCACGACCGACCCAACCACAACTGATATTAGATTATTATAAAAATCGATTAAAATCTAAATAAAATTAAAAAAGTAAAATATGATTAAAATTGTTGTTTTTATCTATTGAAGAATTTGAAGTTTAATTAGAAAATAGATTATTATATAAAAATTAATTGATTTATTTTAGTTTATAATAAATTATTAATTTATGAAAATTGATTGATTAATTAATACATCCAAAAGTTTTTAAACAACTATAGCTATTAAAATAAATTGAACCAAAAAGTGAAAAACTAGAGATAAACATCAGATAGCTCAAACTTTTTACGGTTAAATCAATCGAGTCGGTTGAGTTTTTTTAATTATTACATATAAGAGTGTGATTGCTTAACGAACGTTTTGTTCTCCATCCAAAGTATTCAATTCTGTAACAAATGTTAGTTAGAAAGATTAAATAAGAAAATAGCAAACAATATATATATATATATATAACCATACTGTATAATTTTATTCATTTTAAATTATTGTTTCGTATTCTCTAAAAATTCATAAGTATTATAATTTTAATAATATAGAATAAAACGTGAAATAATATGAAAAAATTATATTACGTATTTACGTATCGAAGATTCAAAGTACTCCCTTGGTCCCCACGTCGGTCCCTTTTGACTAATTAAGCCACCGAGTGTCTCGGGTGAATAGTATCCTTTTGAAAAGCCTATGCCCTGGAGTACACCTCTAATAAGACAAATTTCATATTGGCCTTCAATATTATTTGAAGGAAAATAGAAAAAGACACCGATAATATTATAACGACTAATGTTAAATTCAATGAATATTAGGTAAATTAGTACCTGTTTGGTTGAGCTTTTAGAAAATAAATAAACACTTTTTTTACCATAATTTTCTTTTAAAAAAAAGTGAATGTTTGATTGTAAAATAAAAAGTCACTTTTTTAATAAATATAACTTTTTTGACAACTAAAATACAATTTTTTTAAAAAACTCAAATTTGAAGCTTTCAAAACAATACTTTTTCTGGTAAATTTTTTATATTAATTAATGACTTTATTTTTTAGTTTATTTTATCCTTATATTTTACACATAATTTCTACAATACGCACAAACATATCTTCATGTTTATTTTGATATTTATTTAATATTATTTAACTTTTTATATGTTTTAATATTTATTTTTGCTATTAGTTTTACTTATATTATAATCAATATAAAATATTTAGTTATATATATTTTTATTTATGTTTCATATGGTTTAAAATTATATAATAATTACATATTGTTGAATATATTTTAAATAATATTTATATACATAAATAATATTTATTATAAAATAAAATATAGATAAAATTAAAAATATTATTATTTTTATATCACGTAATCTATAAAATTCTTTTGCAATTAATTATTTAAGATTTAAAATTAAAGATAAGAGTAAGCCTCGAAATGTGCCCTCACTCCCGTACACGTCCATTTGATATCATCATTGAAACCTGAGGTGGCTTGCCCTGAAACAGAGGTAACAAGATAGGATTAACTGTCAGTTCGACAATTAACTACCCTACAACGATCTTAAAAGGGAAAATCCCGCGTTTCCCCTGGTAAATTGTTCAAGTCTTCTTAACAGTCTCCGCCTTGTCGCTACTCATTGTCCCCTTCTCGAGTCTCACAAGTCCCGTAACTGTTCAGACATCACATCAAAGACAACACAGGACAGGACTTGATAATGGGGGCCTCTGCTCTGGCTTTCTAGAAATGCTTACCACATTCACTAATTAAGAAATAGCGTATCTCTATGTCTGAAACTCGCTATTGGTGGCTAGAAAAAGAATATGTCTGTTCATTGTAATAAAATAGATATTTGACTGCAAAAAAAAGAAAAAAAAGACCCCTTTAATTTCCACCTCCACAAAGAATGCTACCTTTGGCTGTTTTCTTAGACCACCCTCCTGCCTTTCTTGATCCAGACTAGCCCACGCCTTGTTGTTCTCTACTTTCTCCTGATTTCTTCTTCTTTGATTTCAGTTTTCTGCGCAATAGATTCTGGTGAATACGAACTTTGATCTTCGAGGGAAAAAAGAAGAAATGGTAGAATGGATACACGTTTTGGCGGTGGCGGGGTCAGTTATACTTGTTGCAATCTTGTTCATCTTGGTAAGTTGGCGATATTATTGTCTTAAACAACGTAAAGGTTCTGATAGCATAATAACCAGAGCCGAAAGCTTGCGAGAAGGGACTGGAAAGCTTCACCAAGAAAGTAATCCGAATCATCATCAAGTTGTTGAATTTGACAGCAAAAGAAGAGGGAATTATTATGTCTTTCGACGCGCAGCGTCAACGAGACCGTTGTTCAATTGGGCTGATCATCCGGCGCTAATTACAGACGCTGTCGAGAATGGATGGTCTCGGTTTGCTCTCTCTGGCTACATGTCGACTCCGTCGGCGGCAAGGTCGTCGCTTTTGGGTTTATGTGCAGTTGGTGATTATGTTAGAGAAGCAGATCCAGAGATATCTTGGGAAGTGTCTCAAGGGTCTGTCGATTTCATGCAAAAGATCAGACTAAATTCTGGGATAAGAAAGGTCAATGTTAACACTCCTTTCATGTCTGCAACTTCAGTGATTAGAACTGCTTTGCCTTTACCAGGGCCTCCTTTGGGCAATTCAGCGTTTCCACAAGAGGCATATTTTGAGATCACAATCGTCGGCTGTCATGGAGACGATCAGGAGTTTGTTTTCAACACTAAGGAGGGTGAAAAGACTAAACTTATCCGAGAAAATCTTAATGTCAATGGGAATTCTTCTGATTCGTTACTGCATGCCAATGACGGTGATAGAATTAGCAAGATTGAGGAAAGGAAGATAGGTTGTAGAGATGAAGGAAAAGACAAAGTAGTTGTGATGTCTATGGGGCTCACTGTCGGAGGCAGTCTCCCTCTGAAAATTCCTGGAAGCTATTTTGGATCCGTCGGATTCAATTCAAATGGTTCTGTCTATCTTGATGGTAAAGTCTCCTCCCTGTTTCCCTCCATGTCTCTATCATGTTTTCTAATGTCAAAACCAGAAAGATCGTAACTTTTTTATTCAAGGAATCATCATCATCATCGCTCAGTTATTTTTCTGAAAAGTTTTTCTCAATTACATGTTTGAAATCTTGTAGAGGTAAATTCTTTATGTGATAATTTGCTTCTCTGCATTAGCAAAAAAAAGTTGACACCACTGCAAAATGGGCACTCACCTGATATAACCTATAAAAAGAATGGAAGAAGACCACTAACACGACGAAGGTTTGTAACTGGAGGAGTTTTAAGTTTCTTTTAAGTCCACGAACTTAAGCTTTGGCATCATTCGCTGTATTTTGGAGTGGGTGTGAAGCGGTTGACACCTTAAAATGACGTGGTTTGCAATATATCTGTAGCCCCAAGATATGGCAAATTAGTGTATCTCCTCCAAGTGATTTAACTATCCACGTGGTCTGGTTCCCATTCTTCCAGGTGCAAAGCTTGCGGTGGAAACTGAGAAAGCAGGATGGGCAAAGACAGAAAGAGTTATTGGTTTGGGATATGATCCTCGGCTCAAGAAAGTGTTCTTCACAGTAGATTCTGAACTTGTTCATGTGATTCATTGCAAAACAGAGGAATTCGGGTCTCCTCTGTACCCGACAATTGCAGCTAACGGTGACATAACGGTTCTGGTAAATTTCGGACAAAGCTCCTTCAGTTATGCCCCAGCAAATACTCAACGGACCCCAAATCCTTGTTTCATTGGCCCTCTTGCAAATTCACCTGCCTTGGGTTATGAAGACAGCAAAGAGTTGTTCTCTATGGGCAGGATTGACTCTCAATGGCTAAACAGAAGTGCAACAAAAGCTACCCACTTTAGTAGTGGCGCTAAAAGTAAAGGGGTTGATTTTGATGAGGAGTCTGAGGCTGATCTTTTCGAAATTGTGTTGGATTCTAGTACAGGAAGATCTCCCAATAGTACTATATTGCGGCCACAAGACATGAAGCACTATTAACAATATTTTTCCCAGTTGCATGGATTTGCTGTACATGGTTTCTCGAGATTTTTTCAGAAAGGAAAAACCTTGGAAATGCTTTTAATACTCTTAAGTTAACATCTGAGGAACAGAGCTTTTGGGATCTTCAGACAAGACATGGGTCTGTGGGATCTTAGGTCCATACTTCGTCTGTTTTAGGTCCTCTTCTGATGTATATCACAAACAGGATTACTTGCACAGCTAAAACTGATATTCGTTGAATAGCTTTGTTCTTATCATCAATTCTTTAAGTAAATTGATATTTCAGACGATGGATTTATAGTCGGTTCTTGTTATTCAATGAAAGTGGAGCTCAAAATCAGAAAAAAGCCATATTTGATCAATACAAATTGCTCTTTTTTTATATATATATATAAAAGCAAATGATCATCATCTGTAAACTTACATGAAATAATAACAGATGGCTTTGATGGCGGTCTTTCGAGGAAAGCAATGAATGGATAAAGAGCCATAAAGATGAAAAGCTTTTCTTCTTTTCTTCTTTTACTTTCTTTTCCCTCCCTCGCCTGAATTGGTTAAAGAAGAGACGCTCAGCTTCCACTGAACCAGCCCTTGTAAGAACTTTGGAATGGCACTAAAAGGAAAGCAAGAATTTGGGAAACAAAAAAAAGGAGAAAAGGAAAAGTGAACAAAAAGAAAAAGGCTGAAAGATCCTGATGTTTTGATGCTTGCAGGTTACAAGACATCGGTGCCATGCGTTTGACAAATTCAAGAGGAGAGGAAAATTCAATACACCAGTCCAAATCCAATGCTGAGTTCCAAAGTCCACTACTTGAATTGGATGAAGTTGAGTTCCAAAGCCCAAGGAACTTGAAACTTATCTTATGAAGAGCCCAATTCAAGCAGGCTCAACTCAATGATTTTCTTCCATCGGCTTTCTGTATGGTTGGAACATGCAGTTCATTTAAACAGGTGACCCAATTAACAGGAAGTCGCATAATCTTCCTCAACTTGCTTGATGGATCAACAAGTTGTCGCCACCAAGGGATATAGCAGGGACAACAACAGTGAGAGACCATAAAAGCACAAGAAAACGGGCAAAAATGATGAGAGTGGCAGTTTCCTGTTGTGGGACTGTCCGTATTACCAATCATGAACAAAATTCTGATTTGATTGGTGACTGGATCTTAACAGAGACGAGACGACAATTTCCTGGAGAAAGGAGCCAATTCCACTAAACTATGTTGTGTACCCTTTTACCATGTTCAAATCTCGACGCAACAACCTAATACAAATGTCATCTTATCACTTTAGCTTGTACTGAAGTTGATTATTAATATCATGCAATTTCATTGAACACAGATGACACTGTCAGTGCTGAGTCGTTCCAGATCACAACTGGGGATTTTTTGAGAAATTGTCATGGTCTTTGATGTGGTGACTTTCTTCATTATCTTGGACGCGGTATCCTCCTCGAGGCCGAATTATTGGGGGTTCACACAGGCCTCAACTTGGCGTAGGATAGTGGCTATCACTGCGTGGTTGTGGAAGTGGATTCGCTTGAGGTAATCAACATCCTCTTCCCATCTACTGCCAACTTGACTGACATCTCTTTTTTGTTGACAGGTATACGAGGATTGCTCCACCGACCATAGGAGGTCCACTTTCAGCATATCCATCGTGAAGGTAACCAATGTGCTGATTTCCTTGTCTCTTTAGCAGCTGCATACAGGCCGGGCCTTCAGTACTTACGGAACCCGTCATCGCTTATCCACGAAGTTTTAATTTAGGATTCGTCTGGACCGCCATCTTCTTAGCCGTCGTTCAGGCATCCCCGCCCTTGTGACTCTGCTTTTCGATTCTTAATGTTTTAGCCTCCCGTGTAACAAAAAAATATATCATGCAATCTCACTTGGGTTGTTTAAGCAATATTTCGGTATTCAATAACTCTCATAATTATTTACCTCACGTACTCAAAGAAATAATACTACGGAAGTAATAAAGAAATAAAGCCAACAAGAAAATAAGAAAGATTAGGTAAAATTAATATTTATATTACTTTCTCTTAAAAGAATATAAAGCATGCTTTTTTTGACTGAATGAGGAGAACAAAACTCGAAAGAGCTATATATAGGCACTCTAACTTATAAGCCAAGTTACATTCAGAATCCCATTTAAACAAACCTCCTAAGATCGTACTAAAATCATGTTTATCTCTGTTAAATTACACGTGGACTAATTAGATGACATTTATATCCGAAAATGACTCTAATTGATAAGATATAGAATCTATAAGATAATAGAAAGATAGAGTTTACATTCAAATAAAAAATTAACATCGTTAGATCTCTACTATTTTAAGATGTTGAGTCCCACTGCAACTCTAACTCTTAGTTGTTGCCGTATCATCTAAGATCTCCAACGATTTTTATCCGCTGATGATACAGTGTGATCTTGCCGAAGCCTATATAGCATACTGATCTAATCAAATGCTTCCTACAACAAGTCCGCTAATTATAGTCAATTTATTCGAGCATGGGTCAAATCCTTAGTCCATCAAATCCTTATCTGGATCGAGTCAATCTCTACCAATTTTGAAACTCTGCTAAAATTAATACCAAATTTGATCCCACTCATTCATACTTGCTTTAGCATTTTCGTATGTCTCTCTCATGCGCGTAATCCAACTAACATTTCTACTAATATGCATAATAAAAGTCGCTGAGGCTTGCAAGGGAATCTCCTACAACATAGGAAGGGGATCTCCTACAACAGCGAAATTTTAGGGTGTCCACTCTGGTTTGTCTCAAAAGTGGGCGATGGGCTACCGATGTGTTATTGTCGAAGTGGATTTCTTTGAGGTAATTAACATCCTCTCTTCTTCTAGGGTAGTTTTAACTTACAATCTGTAGCACCCCACACCCGACGAGACCCGAACCCGATATCCACGGTGATATCCGAGCCCGTGACCCGCGAGGGTG
>JANTNU010000002.1:3066875-3084949 GCA_024752395.1 Erythroxylum havanense
GCATGTTTAATGCACACTCTGCCTGTACCAAATCCTAACCCGATCCAAATCACCGATATACCCGTCACTCCGGTAACCGGATGTTACACAATCCTTTATTGGTAGCAGGTACTCGAGGACTAGACTGGGAGGTGCATCTCCAACATATGTATCGTGAAAGAAATCAATGCGCAGATCGAATGCTCTCCCTTGCAATGGCTTTCAGCGCAGGATTGCATATCTTGTAGGAGCCCCTGGTGACTGCCCAGGACTAAATTCAATGCGACCAATATGGCACCTTGTACCGAAGAACCCTATATTAATTAGGGTTCTGTTTGTTTTGTAGTTTTCTTTAGGTTTTTCTTTGAAGAAAAAATGTCACTGAGAAATCCTCCTAAATTTAAATGTATAACAATTGCAAACTGGTGAATTTCTACGTGTTGCGCTGGATATCGTAAGTTTTGAGCTATTGAATTGAGTTATGAGGAACTCACCTATGGCAATATAGCTCGGACTTCAATCAAGAGTATTTGAGATCAATAATAATAATAATTTGATAATTTTAATTAAAAATTATCAAATTAAGTTGCAATTTTTTTTAAAATTAGAAATCAAGGCGGACTATAATCTATAAGTAATCATGTTTACGTACTTTTATTTCCATTTATATTTTTGTTTTTCCTTTCAATTTTAATAAAATTTATTTATTTATTTCTATTTATTTTTCATAATCTAATTTAATATCAACTAATTACAATCGAATCGATCAAATCGAATTAAAAAATAGAAAAATTTGTACGAGTTATATTTTTTGTCACCAACAGAAAATCATCCAACCATGGTTCTGTATTCTATGGTTGAAAGATGGAAACTTTCACTTCTTAAGTTCGAGTTTGCCGTGTCTTTCGTGAAGGAAATTGTTGCGCTGATTGGTTAGCTTCTAATGCGAAACTGTACGAACCCTAATTTACTTCTTTAATCCATCCCCCTTCAGGATGCCTTGTACTCTTTTATGAGGATGCGTCTGGGCTCTTAACCTCAAGGCGCTCTGTTTAGGCCTCATTTATTACTCTTTTGTATTAAAAAAAAAGGTTAAGAAAGATCTAAGAAAGAAAGATGAATGCAATGCAATAAGCTTAAAAATAGAATTATGGAAAGATACTTATAACTTAATAATTTAATTATAAGTACTTTAATATTACTTAATAATTTATCTAAATTTTAATTAAAATTTTATTAATAAATATAATTAAATTTAAAATATTTTCGAAATATATAAATTTCAAATAATTTTTATTTATTAACTAAAGTATATTTAAAATAAACATTTATTTTAAAATTACTTATTATAATGAAATAAAATAATTTTTATCTGTAACTTATTACTAAATATTATATATGAGATTAAAATAAATTTAATTAATTAAAATAACTTATCTTGAAATTTTATTTATTTTTAATTATCTTCAATAATAAAAATATAACTACATTAATATTAACAATTAAATAAGTTTTTATTTTTATTTGGAAGAAAAATAAAAACAAAAAATGAAAGACAAAAAAATAAAAAAATAAAAAATAAATATGAAACCAAACAGTACCTTAATTTCAGCTTTAATATATTAATAATATTATTTACATACTTCTTTTAAGTGGGGAGAATAATTTACATTGTAGAAGATTTTAATGATGGAAGACAGAAATGAAAAGATAACATTCACAATTTTGGTGGTGGATTGGCTTTTCAAAGTGATGATTATGCAATTGGCGTCATATCTTTCTTATGCAAGAAACCCTTTTAGATTATGCCAATAAGTGTAAAGAGTTTGAGTGCACTGATTAGCATAAGCCGCGCCGATTGGATGGTAAGGTATGTCCTAGTTAGTTTTTGTTATGGCGTCAATAATCTTTGTTTAATAAAGACAGAGCAGTGACACTTATGAGATGGGAGATAAAGAGGCTGAAGAGCTTAGTTAAAAAAGATGGGATTAGGAAATATAGAGATGTTTGACATATAATTTATCATCTGTTTTTTTAGCTTATTGATTAAAAATTAACTTTTTTTTGATTATTTTAAAAAGTTATTGATGTGTTTGGTGAATAGTTTATTGGTTAACTTATTTAACCTCGATAAGTTGATTTCTAAAAGCTCTATAAGAGAAATTTTTTTAAATTATCAGCCAAAAATTAATAGGTAAAAAATTATAATTATAGATATTTTTAATTTATTAAATAACAAAATTAATAAATATTATGTAAAAATACTAATATGATGTAGTTTGCTACATCATTCATATTAATAGAGAATTTAACGTTGGATGATGATGATGATTATTATTATTATTATTAAAGTTATAAACTTATTTTTTGTAAAATTAAATATTTAACATCTAAATTTTTATAAGAATATTCAACGAAATACTAAGGAATATAATATTCATATTCTTATAATTTTTTTAAAATCATGCCCTCATAAATCATTTTACTCACCAACAGTTAATACTAAATAATTAATTTTACTAAACTTCTTTAATAAATAACTAATATTATTCGCTGGTCAAATCAGCTGATATAATCAGTTAATAGCTAACCGCTGATAAAATCAGCTAACAGCTAACATAATCTGCTATTTGCCAAATATGACCTATGTGTTTTAAATCCTAACGTATGCTTATGAATTTGATATATCTTATCTTTTTATAATTTTTAATTGAATCAAATATTAAATTTTAAATCAAAATTTGAAAGTTATAACAGTTTAGATTAATTTTTTAAATTTAAACATAAATATATTAATTTGATTTTTGTTATCATATATAAAAGGGCTGAAAAAAGTTAGTTACAGGCAAGGAAAGGAAAAGCTTGGCAAAATTGGCGTTGGTTCTGTGGGAGGGTTAGCTTGATCATTCATGAGGTTTAGTGAATCTGCAATAAATTGAGTGTAGGGAGAAACTTGCAAAGATTCATAGATATCATCATCACAGCTCTGATATGGCAAGTTGATAGAACAGAATGTACACAAATGAGATTCTCGTCCTTGCCTATCCCAGGTTAAATTGCAAGATATGGGTGTTCCATCTCCTGACCCTCAAGTTGGGGAACAAGATTTCACATGTTTCTAGATAGAGTTTGCTTTCATAATACCTTAATGCGAGTCTAACGCAACACATGGTACATAGTACACGAGGTTTCATTCTTATACGGTTCAAGTGCTCCAAATATATACCGTTTCTTTTGTCTTTTGGTCCACACAAGCTCCTGGGCCTCGTACACGTATCCTACATGTAAAATCACATAACTCTGAGCCGTTTACACCGAGCTATCTTTGACTTGATGTTTGGCCTTATGTTGGATTGAGTTGGAAGTAGATTCGATGGGGGTGCACCAGCTTTTATTTTCTGTGACTTCCCGTTCTTAGTCGGGTAATTCTATAGTCATGAGAATCCTAGAATTTCTCAACCAGAATTGGTCTGTTGTTTTTCGTCATGTCTATCAAAAGAGCAACAGATGCGCAGATTGACTCGCTACTCAGGCAGGCCAGGTCGACTTTGGTGTCACTTATTTTGATGTTCCACCTTTAGGGTGCTATTCTCTTCTTTTAGAGGATATGCCGGGGATCTGTTTTTTCAGACTCGTTTTGTAATTGATATACTCTTTTCCATTTAATAAAAAAAAATCACAAAACCGACACTAAACAAGAGCAGAACATGAGCAACAAAATATACATACGATGTAGCTTCTTAGTCAAAAGTGTAACACATTAGTACGATGTAGCTTCTTGGTCAAAAGTGTAACACATTAGCTTTACTCAATTACTTGTTTTAAACTCATTGGAAGTTAGTGGGTTGGGGTTCAAAACGTGGGAATTTAAAGCTAACTGGTATGGTTTAAGTTAATTAAGACCGACTAAACTGACTGCTCCTAATCTAATCAGCTAGAAAATGGGGGGTCCTCTACGTAGTTGTTGTTTGGTCTGCTTCTAAGCCAACGGTCAGATAGGGAAAAATCCAATGAATGGAGAGTTAGGTTGGGCAGTGGAAACGTGGGTTTTGGATCTCTGATATTGGATCAGCTTTGCTTTTTTGTTTTTTCTTCTCCTTCCATTTTCTTCCTTGAGAATAAAGCAGCAAAGACAGTTGCAGACACTGAAAGTTTGCTTAACTTGGGAGTCTACCAAATGGAAAGGGATGTGTGAAAATACACAAAATTAAGTTAACTTCCCAATCACCGGCGATTATACTCCTCTCCATGGTCATTCAACTGTTTGATGACAAACAGTTCGTCAAGATTTTGATGTTTCTTATATGTTTTTCAGGATTTGGTGTGTGGTTAGTGCTCGCTTGATAGGCCACGAGGAAAGGGGAAATGATGAAACCATACTTTAAGCTGAGGCCCACTCCAAAAGGTTTGGCACGCTCCATTATGATAAGGTGAGAAGAACCCATCAGCCTCCTATAAACTCTTGTTATCTTTAATCAGTACATGAATCCCATGTAAAGATCGTCCTAATTATAATTAGTAGCCTCATATCATGTGGACTTTGAATCCTAATCCAGTATTGTTGTGAATAAAAACAAAGGAGAAGATATGGGTTTTGAACCCGATTAGGAAAAATGATGAGCACTGTCATTGTTTCAATGGCACTGATTGAGCTAGCTCATCTAACTTAAAACGCATTTTTCTTTTGATACCATCCTAGCTATCCAACAACTGTAACAACCACCGATTGTTTCCTTTGGCGTGTTTAAGAAAACTGCACCAAATACAGGTAACTGCTCCTTGATACTCAAATGCTCGACGAAATGTCACAGATAAGAAAGCAAAATTAGCATTAGAAAGGAAATTAGTATAAGGTACGTGACTGGAAGACAATCAGAAAATCTGTAGGCAAACATGGGACCAGACCACAAGGAGTTGCGAGTTCTGACCCAGTGAAGAGTGGGGGTCCACAGGAGGATTATACAGTCGCAAACAAGACCATGTGAGAGTGTGAGACCACCAGCTGGCTATGTACATCTTGTGGGTCTCTTTTCCCTTTCCTCCCTTCTCTCTTTATGTTTCTTTTCTTCTTACTCAGACCCTTTCGGTCATGCCAATCTCTGTTTCTCTTCATCCATCACGGATGACAATACGCTAATTCCCTCTTCAACAATCAACCAGCTAATTCCACAAGCTTTGCCTTCTCATTAAGGACTTGCAAGATGGATTCTTTTATCTTTTTTTTTTCTTTCTGTGGAATAACAAGCCAAAGTAGTAAATTTCCTAAATGGGTCCCTAAATTCCAGACCAACAATGTAGAAACCAAGCACAAATATTGAATGCAAGAAACAATTTGTGTACCGAAAGTTAAGCAGATATTAAAACATTATGTGGAGAGACAGACAGATACACACTTACACCACACGGATACAGATTACAGTACAGATACTCCTCGTGCCGTAAACTCCTCCGGAATCGTATAATTGACTGGTCATCACGTGGCTGTGTGTGTGTCTGTGCTAGTTGCCCTCTTTCTCCTTTTTCCACATCCATTTCTTGGGAGGGACAATCATCAAACATAAACATCATAATACAGAGTCTTTTACAGTTGCCTCCCATATTCATCATATAAATAAAGCAAATAAAAGCAAATTGGTTTAGAAACAGGGAGCTTATATATATATATATATATATATATATAGAAGTACATGTACAAATAACGATGATATATATTTGTATGTAAGTCGTTATTTATTCCATATGTGTGGTTGGAATGAAGGTGAGAGGGAGGGAGGGAGGGGCAGAATGGGAAAGAGTGTCGTGAAAGTATTTTACCGAACAACACACCTGTCATGGGCTATGGCTGAAATTGCTGGTGGTGGTGGTCTGTTAAGGCATAGTAGTAAGTGGAAAAGTAGTAGTAAAGACCAAGGAAAATGATAGTGGAAGTAGTTACTTGTTGCGGTTTAAGTCTCATCTCTCTATATCTCTCTACAGTCTACTCCTTGCCGCTACAATTGTTGTACTTCCTATAATTCCCCAACTGACCCTTTCTCTCTTCTCTTACCACTTACCAGTAACACCACATGGACGCTTTCTCTCCTAAGGACAACAGTCTTGTACACTGTCTCAGGAAAAGGAAATAAACCCAAGTCATACCTTCTCTTGGTCTGTCTACTTGTACTTTACTGTTATTCTTGTTGCGGTTGCAATATCACTTTCTTGTCCTAAGTACTTCTTCAAGTTTTTCAGCAACGAACAGGGTTCTTTTTTGTCAGAGAAACAAACCGATCTTTTGGACACCATCTGCTTATAACTCTCTTAATTTCATCTTGTAAATTTCTGTCTCTAAAGACTTGATTTTTTTTCACCTTTCTTTATGGAGCCACCTCTATCTCCTGCTTCTACTGCTACCGTGCCTGTTTCTCCGAGTAGTCATAATGGTTCTACAGAGGATTGTTGTGTTAAAGTTGCAGTTCATGTCAGACCGCTCATCGCGGATGAGCGTGCTCAGGGATGTAAAGACTGTGTCACTGTTGTACAGGGGAAGCCTCAGGTACACTTCCTCTAAAGAATGTGGGAATTACAATGTCGGTGTAACTTGTGGAAATTGGCTTGTTTATTCGGGTGCTTTCCATTGGATGGTTACTGGTTGTCTAAAGTGACCGGCGTTTTTGGTTTTCTTTCTCATCAAAATGGAAGTTTTAGTCGGTCTGTGAGATCTAGATCTTCGGAAATAGTGACTAAGGATTTACGTTTACTTTGTCCAAAATGGGAACTCTAACGCTTGAATGTTTGACTTGGAAGAGTTTTCTGCTACTGTCCCTCTTTAGATCAGATATCATTCATCGCCTGACATTTCCATAATTGATCGGCGATAGTAAATTGAAAATTTTTAATATTATATCATTGGGAAATTTGATGGAGTTAAAGAAAAAAACTTGCATGATAATATGATAGGTTCGTTGAATAGACAAGACTCTTATCTCATAGTTGTTGAGTGGACAAAGCTAAGCTTACAAACACGGTTCATTTCGTTATTAAAGGATCATCAAAGACTCCGCTCTAGGTGTGGAAATTCGTGGAATTTAGAAACTGGCATTGTTCCTTGTTTGGAAAACTTCTTGGAATATCTAAATGGTCTTTCGTCGAATTTTACAGAAGTCTGTGAATTATTAACTAATCAGTTTAAGGAATTGAATTCTGAGATTAACTTAGTCTCTACCTTCTTCTTCTTCTTATTGTGTGTGTTTATGCATGCTTTTGTGGCTTTTGATTTTGGGGTGGTGGAGGTAGTAGGTTGCTCTGTTTAATTATTTTAATCGAACAATATGATGATCTGGGTCTCGCTTCATTGGGTGTATTTCTTCTATCCTTTTCAGTGATTTGCCATCGTTAGATGATTGTATGTTTTCCACAAAAAGCTCTTAGCTTATCTCTGTTCTGTCAGATTCCAATGTCAGAATCGTCTAACAACTAACTTTCTTCAATTCAACGAATTAATTATGTTACTCTGGAAATGAAAGTAATTGCTTTGTTTGGAAGGATTAGTAAACTTATCGAGAAATGCATCTTTCAGGAAGGTTATTGTCCTATACTATTGGATTCCAAACGCATCTTCTATTGTTTATTTCGGTTGGGTGGTACACATCAGTTTCTAGTCCCTCTATTATGCAGTTTTAACCAAAGAGCTTCCACAGCTAGAAGATGCCAAAAACAAACAATCTAATATGACAAACTTTCTATTTTTTAATTTGTGAACTGTGTATAATCTTGTCCTTCCGTTCCTTTCATCATTGTTCATGTTGTCAAAGCATTACTATTTTTCATGTTTTCTGTGTTTTCTGGGAACCATATTATACTTTGTCCCTGATATCCAGTTAAATGTCTGAGACTATCGGTTGGCTATGATCATGGTGCAGGTACAGATAGGCACACATTCATTTACTTTTGATCATGTCTATGGTAGTAATGGTTCTCCACCATCTGCCATGTTTGAGGAATGTGTTGCCCCTCTAGTTGATGGCCTATTCCATGGATATAATGCCACTGTTCTGGCATATGGTCAGGTGAAAATTTATCTTCTATTTAAAATTTGGCTTTGACATGTCCATTTTCCCTTATGTTTGCTTTTAATGGGTTTCAGACAGGTTCTGGTAAGACATATACGATGGGTACTGGCTTCAAAGAGGGCTGCCAAACAGGGATAGTACCTCTAGTTATGAATATGTTATTCAGCAAGATCGAAGCATTAAAGCATCAGACAGAATTCCAACTGCATGTTTCTTTCATTGAGGTTTGTCAAATCATCTATTTGTCCTCCAGAACCCCAGTGCATTCATGTTATGAGCACTTAATTCTGTGTTTGTATTGTTTCTCTGGGTGCCCCTTTGTAGCTTTGTGAATGTGTTTGTGAATAGATAATGACATGCTTTTGTCTCTTACGAATCAGTTGAAAAATATAACTTTTATACCAAGAAATTAGTTTCATGCCACAACTATCTTTAGAATGTGTAAATCGAGCTTCTTTAATTTTTTCCCCCTTCAATTGAGGGTACATATTTGTTGGCTCCTAGTCCAGTTCTGAAACTATTGCTGAATTCTTATTATGTTTTCTTATAGTTTTGAGCAACATCTTCAAAATTCTGGAAAGAGATGGTTGTATTTCCTGGGAAATTATTGCTTTAAAATGCTTTATTATCTACACAGTTATATCAAATGTATGTATCACAGATTTGGGATCTATGCTACAAGCTTCTTAACTGAAAACTTTTTTATTTGAAAGATTCTTAAAGAAGAAGTTCGAGATTTGCTGGATTCCACTTCTGTGAACAAATCAGATGCTGCAAATGGCCACACAGGCAAAGCAACTATCCTAGGCAAACCACCGATACAAATTCGCGAGTCATCAAATGGTGTGATAACATTGGCAGGCTCTACCGAGGTCAGTGTCAATACATTTAAGGAAATGGCTGCTTGCCTGGAACAAGGATCTTTGAGTCGGGCAACAGGGAGTACAAACATGAACAATCAGTCTAGGTGGGTCATGCATCTTGTTATTTGTATACCTTTGCTTAGCATTTATATATTTAAATATACTGCATCTAAAGGTTCCTTACTGTTAGACATGGGGTTTGACAGTTATTTTCATATATTTGTTTCTGTAGTCGTTCACATGCAATATTTACCATCACATTAGAGCAGATGCATAAGCTCAGTCCAGTTATCCCAGAAGATAACAGTCTTAATGGAAGTGCCAATGAAGAATATCTATGTGCAAAATTACATTTAGTTGACCTTGCTGGATCAGAGCGAGCCAAGAGAACAGGCTCTGATGGTTTGAGATTTAAAGAAGGTTGGTGGCACTGCCCCAAATCATTGCCAATTAGTTCACTTTGCTCTAAAATTGTAGTTTATGAACTGTTTATTCATTTAACAGGAGTTCACATAAACAAGGGCCTTCTTGCACTTGGTAATGTTATTAGTGCACTTGGTGATGAAAAAAAGCGCAAAGAAGGGGTTCATGTTCCTTATCGTGATAGTAAACTTACTCGTCTTTTGCAGGTATAGTAGGCACATCTGAGAAACGTAGAATTGCATGTCTCTAGGGCCATAAAAAAGATGCTAAACAAAGGGACATTCTGAGTTTCATATCTGGAAAAACAACTTAAAAACCTGCCATTCTGCTATGAATCTCATGCTGTCTATCCTCTTCTTGAGTAGCATTGGTCTAATCAAGTTACTTTGATCCCAGTTATTTAGATATCATCAGGTTTTCAACTAAAGATAGCCTTGCATCAATGAAAATGAAACTTAGCTGGCAATGTTAGGTTGTTGCCTGGTATAAAAGTCACCAGGTATAACCTATATCCAGATGAACCTGCAATAGATACTCGTGGATGCATTCTTCCAGTTTATCATTTGCATAACAATCGTCTGTATGCTTCTTCTCTGAACCTTGCACATTTCTTTTGGCAGGATTCACTTGGTGGAAATAGCAGAACTGTTATGATAGGTATTTTGCTTGTTTGGTTATTCTGTATAGCATAATAATAAGAAAAGCTACTCTTTAATTAGTCTGTTTCCTTTTGGGCCTTATCCCTTCTTTACTTTGGCAAATTCCACGTTTCTCTAATATCATCTACATTGTCCCTTTCTTAGCTTGCATTAGTCCTGCCGATATCAATGCTGAGGAAACCCTCAACACACTAAAGTATGCAAATCGTGCTCGTAATATTAAAAATAAGCCTGTTGTAAGTTTCCTTTGGATAATAATATTTCCCATTTTGCTTCAACATGATTTGAGGACATGATGCTATCATCAAGGTTTCGTGTATGAAGTCTTTCTATTTACATCCTTGACAGGTCAACAGAGACCCAATGTCCAGTGAAATGCTAAAGATGCGCCAACAACTAGAGTATTTGCAAGCTGAACTTTGTGCCCGAGGAGGAGGAGGAGGATGCTCGCCAGACGAAGTTCAGGTATATACTTATGTGAATCATTTATTCAACTCAATAGGTCAATCTCAAGATTCTATTTAAGATGCCACTATTTCTCCCCTTAAAGTTCTCTCTCTAGTGTTTATAAGTTTTGGATGAACTATTCATGTAACAAGCTATTCTTGTAGGTTCTCAAGGAAAGGATTGCTTGGCTTGAAGCTGCTAATGAGGATCTTTGCCGAGAACTTCATGAATGCCGCAGTAGATGTACTACTGTTGAGCAACGTGAAACAGATGCTCAAGTATGTCAACTATTACTGTGGAGATTCTTTTAGCTTTTCCACCTACGTTGATATATATGAGATTCTGCCATCAATGTCATATTGAATTGTTTCAAGTACCTTTGAATCCAATTGTAAGCCTAAATTTACTTATTGGATGAAGTAAGTTAATCTAATATTTGATTATTCAGGATGGTAGTCCCTGTTCTGTGAAAAGTGATGGGCTCAAAAGGAGTATGCACAGTATCGAGTCATCAGATTATCAAATGGGCGAAACCATAGCAGGTAAAACTCCAGACTGAAAATGATTTCATTTGTAATTTCAGTTCTTGCTTTTAATTCACAAGCTTTTTACAATTCATTTTCTTGTCCTCTGTGGTGCTCAAACCTTTTAAAGCAAAACCAGCTATGCTTAAGGTTTTAACAATTCTATTTGAAGTAATCTGGCCAGTTATAGCACAGTAGTAATACCAAATTTAACAGCAGATTCCAGAGACATTGATGAAGAAGTAGCAAAAGAGTGGGAGCATACACTTCTGCAGAATACCATGGATAAAGAGTTGCATGAGTTGAATAGACGGTTGGAGGAGAAAGAGGTTAGAACTAAAATTTTTGTTTTCTTGTGATGAAAGGAACATATATTTCATGAACAAACACACTTAGCCAATATTTCTTGACCATAACACATAGTAATTATTATATGGCCATATCCAAAATCCAACAAAGAATATGCGACTAAAAACTTATAAATTAAGTTCCCAAAGTTTTGTTGAAGAAACCTTGGTAATATATGGACAATGGAAGCTCATAAGTTTTCTCTACTTTTTGCTCACATTGCTGCTAGCTTAACTGCTTATTACGGAAAAAATGTAGGAGTATAGAATAAGGGAATGAATATTGTCTGAGAAACTGCGGAGCTTTTAATAGATGCATAACTATCGTTAATCATTATTGTCCATGAGTATGTCTTCAGTAATCTGCTTCCATATTGCTTATAACTAACAGTATTGATTATAATGATTGACAATGTGTGCCTTTTATGTCTGTCTGAGCAGTCAGAGATGAAACTTTTTGGAGGTATTGATACTGAAGCACTCAAGCAACACTTCAGCAAGAAAATTGTAGAGTTAGAGGATGAAAAAAGAGCTGCTCAGGTGAGATAACACTTTACTAACTTATCTTAGCTTCACTGAGAACAGGAAGTTTATTCATTCACCTACTTTGTTGCTGCAGCAAGAAAGGGATCGATTATTAGCTGAAATTGAGAACCTTTCATCTAGTTCTGATGGACAGGCACAAAAGTTGCAAGACATTCATTCCCAGAAATTAAAATCGCTGGAAGCACAGGTGAATAAGCACCTACATATTGCTTCTCTTTTTCTTGGGGTAGCACTTTCATTGTTACCATTCTTCATGTGTTTCAGATTCTGGAGCTTAAGAAGAAACAAGAGAACCAGGTACAGCTCTTGAAGCAAAAACAAAAAAGTGATGAAGCAGCCAAGCGGTTGCAAGATGAAATTCAGTCTATAAAATCCCAAAAGGTGAAATCTCTGGCACTATTGCTGCAGTTGCATCGTGTTTTTCCTCTGTGTGATCATTGCTTAAGTTCCTCCTTTTTCTTTTTTCCCCACCCATCGGGTAGGTTCAATTGCTACATAGAATTAAACAAGAGGCAGAGCAATTTCGACAGTGGAAAGCTTCCCGGGAAAAGGAACTGTTACAGGTGCTTTTCCTTTTTCATTTTAGTTGATTTCATCTTGATCTCGTCTATTTAATGTGTAGAAGCTTTTTTCACAAGTGTTGCAATAAGCTTTTGAGGATTTTGCATCTCATAACCTTTAAGCATAATGTTTTGGCACTTATATCTTCGCACTTGCTGTAAATATCAATTTCATTTTTTTTCTTTCATCCTTTATACATTCATGTTGCAGTTACGAAAAGAAGGAAGACGAAATGAATACGAAAGGCATAAATTGCAAGCTTTAAACCAGCGTCAGAAACTGGTGAGCTTAATTTTCTAACTTGCATACTTTTTCAGTGTGTACAAATCACAAAGTATCCAGTCTCTAGTGGTAAAACATGTACACAGACAATACACTTATGTTCTGGTGTTTTGAAATGTACTCTTTTCTATGAAACAATATACCTATGGTAATACACTTAAGTCTGATCTTCAACAATGCAGTAGTTATTCTTGTGACATCACTATTCTCTTTTGAAGTTATCGACTTATCGTGCTCATAACATTCTTCTTTACTTCAGGTTCTTCAGAGAAAGACAGAGGAGGCTGCAATGGCCACCAAGAGGCTAAAAGAGCTGCTTGAAGCACGTAAATCTTCTGTGCGTGATAACTCAGGTAGATTTCATGCATATATATTTACCATAGGTTCCAATCTACAGATGCTCTGTCCTGTTAAATGTATATCTCATCATATGGAGGGCACTTTAGATTCAACAATAAAATCATTTAAGTCTATTCTGTCTATGGTTAATTCTTGAGTGCCATATCAGGAGGCTTTGTACTTACTGAAAATACAGAGCTGATCGCTTATTTATTTTCCTTTTATAAATCAAATTACTGATGGTGTACAATCTTCCAGCTTTGAGCAATGGAGGAACAAATGGACAGGTACTTGTCTTGGATAATCTTCTGAATTGGTGCAATTTTGATTATTATTATTACAGCATATGTTCATTCCAATTGCGTTTGCAGACCAATGAGAAGTCCTTACAGCGGTGGCTTGATCATGAGCTAGAAGTTATGGTGAATGTACATGAAGTTCGATATGAGTATGAGAAGCAAAGCCAAGTGTATGTATTTAATTTTAGCACTCAAGTGGTCATATAGTATACTGGGTATTGTGTTAGCTGATGCCGTGCTTTACAGGAGAGCTGCACTGGCAGAAGAACTGGCGATGTTGAAGCAGGTGGATGAGTTTGCTTCAAAGGGGCTAAGTCCTCCAAGAGGGAAAAATGGATTTGCTAGGTATGAGTTCCACAAAAGCTATTTAACTTTTAACAGTTCTCATTATTTCCTGTGTGTTCCAAAAATCAATAAAATAAATTTATCAACTCAATTGAATAGCAATACCTGAATTCAGTTTTTTGATATCAGAAGTTATCTTTTTTATCATCAGGGCTTCTTCCATGTCACCAAATGCCAGAATGGCGAGAATATCTTCGCTAGAGAGCATGCTAGTCATATCATCCAATTCACTTGTATCAATGGCTTCCCAACTTTCAGAGGCAGAAGAGAGGGAGCGTGCCTTCACTAATCGTGGACGTTGGAGTCAGCTGCGTTCAATGGGAGATGCAAAAAACTTGCTTCAGTATATGTTTAATTCTCTTGGAGATGCAAGGTGCCAATTGTGGGAGAAGGAATTGGAAACCAAAGAGATGAAAGAACAATTTAAAGAACTTGTAACTCTGTTGCAGCAGAGTGAAGTTCGGAGGAAAGAAGTAGAGAAGGATCTACAATTGAGAGAGCAAGCTGTTTCAATTGCTTTGGCAACATCAGTATGATCCTCTCTTTTCCCTGCTGTTCTCATGCATCATGTAAAAGTTGTACACTTTGTTATTGCAACTGCAAGTGCACGTTCTGGATCTGAATTGTGCTTCTCCAGTGTGCTGTATTATGCTTCCTATTACCCATCTGAAGAATTATGATTGCTCTGCATGTTCATTGCTGATTCTTTTCACGGTTTCAGTTAGTTTTCTTTTGTATATGCACACGTCAATTCACCATCATTTTCTTCTGAAACTATACCAATTTTCCTCAGGCTGACCAGGAGCATGCTAGTTTCCACAGTACACCGAAACACATAGCTGATGATATGAATGGTCCTTTATCTCCAATTCCTGTGCCGGCACAGAAGCAGCTAAAATATACACCAGGAATTGCTAATGGTTCTGTCAGAGCATCAGCAGCATTTATAGATCAATCAAGAAAGGTTTGTTTCCTTACCTTTCTTTTGCAATGGTATTAGATCTGCATTAAGTGTTCATCAACAAATTGAATTCATTGTTGTTGCAGATGGTACCCCTTGGTCAGTTGCCAATGAGAAAACTAGCAGGTGCGGGACAAGGAGGGAAGCTGTGGAGATGGAAGAGAAGTCATCACCAGTGGCTTTTGCAATTCAAATGGAAGTGGCAGAAACCATGGAGACTGTCAGAACTGATTAGGCAGAGTGATGAAACAATCATTAGAACAAAGCCTCGTCCACATTCCCTGAGGCGTTTGGTCTGATGTTCTGCAGTCAGCAGATTCGTACATCCTCAGGACTCATTTTTGGCCTACGAGTACAATCACAGCCTGCTACATGGAACACACGTAGATCTATATATAGGCAAGTTATTTGCCACTTTTTACTTTACCAGAGTACAGAATGCATCTAATAAGGAGTCTCATCTGAAACTTGTTTTAACTGTCTGCTATTTCACTTGAAAAAAGCTTATAGCCAGGGAAATAAATTTCTTCTCAGGAACAACAGGTCGAATAAATGAATTTATTGAATAAAGTCGGCGCTAGATCAAAGATTTATAGGTGAATAAAGCCACACTTGAGAACAAGTTTGACAGAAATGATTCAATTTGATGTCTTTATCTAATCCTTATGCAGTGTGCTGAAGATTGCTGCTGATGAGTTATATGTTGCATGAGATGGTTCTGAAAGCTTTAGATTCTTCATCTTCGAAATTTGGCCACAATGGCTACACCGGGAGCATCTTGTAAAGCAAGATGACCACGCCAAATGTTCGGAAAGGGTAATCGAGAAGACACCTGAGAACCCTAGATGGCATTAGCTGGGAGGTAGTGGCTTTTTTCACTTCATGTGTCTTCAATGTTTGGTATATATTGTTCAATCACAACGATCTGGGAAAAATCTTCCCACAAAGGGTCCTAGTTTGATTTTTCTCTTGTGGCTCGTCTATTTACATTCAAGTTTCTTGGTTAATACATTGTCTGTAGTCTGTTCTTAGAAAACCACACTTGTGAGAAAAATTTGTAAACGTAGCGTCTTCTATTTGTAATTAAGTCTTTGCGAGGTCTTTGTATACATCTGTAATCTGTTACAAAAGTCAGTACAGCAATTGAATGTTTATACTATAGAGAATATCTCGTGTTCTGACGATTGTCTCTCTATTTTCTCCCAAGGCTTAATTAATTGTATAAACTGATGATCCTTCTTTCTGAATGCATGACCAGCAATTCTAGACGCCAAAAAGCGTTAAAAACCTGCTTGTACCAGCAGGAAAACAAGACAACACAAACGAAAAACCAGCGTCGTGTGAAATTGGATTCCGATGACTGATGCCTTTTATGCCTCTGTTGTTTTAAGTTTACAACTTTGATTACATTCTGCGGAAACAATCCACCATGGATAAGAAAACTTTCATAGTTTTCCTTTTCAAAGTTGGAATGCAAAGACCTCTGTGTCAAAGTCATTTGGTCATAAAACCAGTAAAAACATGAAAGTCAGAGAGCCACATTTCTTAGGAAGGAACGGCATATTTTCACACAAAAACTACATTGCGGTTTTAACAGAAATTCCTGGATGATGGAGTCAAATGATTACAACAAGGCAAACATTGAGTACTTGGTCATATAAGAGTACAGGTTTGTGCTATCACCTATAACTTTCTAACTATCTCAAGGTCCCCTTAAAATCATAAGATCAGGGATTTGACAGTTTCATTGGTTGTGCTGTAATTGACATATATATACTACGAAACATCCATGAATCAAAGAAAGTTACCACACAGTGAGGATCATTGAAAAAGGATGGTCAACTTCTGAAAAGCACGATGATATGTTCCTGGACTTCAGATTTTGCTACACCAGTATGCATAGTGCTCATCTTTACGATGGTTACTGACGAGACCTCCACATTGTAAACAGATAAAGCTGCTCCCATCAGAGAAGGCATCTAAAACAATTTGCATCCTGCCTGTTTCTGCCAGTATGGAGTTCCCATTAACATCAACGTGAACTGCTGATCCTCTAACGTTTAATGTCGGTTGCTCAGGATTCAAAGATTGCGCATCAGCTATTGCACATTCAGCAAACAAAGACGCAAGTTGATCAATAGCAATACTATCCCGAAGTCTGTTTTTGTACAGCTCTTGCGCACGGTTCAAGGATTGGCGTACTGCTGCATCCCCACCCTGTGTCCGCACTGCCATTACAACCTGTTCCCATTGTAGAAAAAAGGGTAAGCAGTAATCAAGAGAATGCTCCTTCATGACTGCCTTGCAAAATGCCTGTCTCATTCCAATCCAAAGCATGGAACTTTCTCACCATTCTCAAACACAAAGACAATCGACAAGATAGGTACTGGAATGTGATGCACCATAAAAAGAACTGCAGTAGGCAAGCCTATCCAAAAGACTTGATCTAAAAACATTTACAGATACTATCATCTTTATTTCTTGGAATTTAACTAGAAAATATCCAATCTTTATACAGGATTGCAAGAAAAGAAGCACTCAATTATTAATGAATTCCAAAAGTCTTGCCCATGAAACAGAAATTTATATAGTAGCACCAGTAGAAAACAAGATGGGCACATATTAGAGATTTTACGAAAATTGGATCCAAAACAGCAAAGCACATTAATGAAATGGGCATCTTTAGCAAAATGCACCTAATGTAAAGCGAAGTTAACGTTGATGGATAATTGAACCAAATGCGTGAAGAAAGAACAAGAAAAGAAAAGAATCAATCAGAAAGTAAGAAAAAGGAGAAAAGATTTGATGGTAGTGACCGCCCGAAGAGCCTGAGAAGGTCTTCCTTCGTTGATGAGGAGTCGAGCATTTGTAAGCAACTCTCTAACTGCATCGTTTGGGTTGGCGACGACGGCCTCCATCTCCGTATCCACTGAGTCTGTCATTTGGACAAGGTGCTTTCTGTTGTCTAATCAGCGTCCTCTATGTTTCAACTGAACAAAGATCGTAGCTTTCTTTTGTTTTCTCAATCAAACAGAAAATCCAAGAAAAATCTCAGTGAACTTTGATAATGAACTGAAGGGTGCAGAGGATTCTAGCAAATTCGCGAGAAAAGAGCAAATCTTTTCAATCAACCATCAATAACCATATACGGGCTTGTTCTTATTTATACTGTGATTGCTTCCCCTGGCCTATAGGTCTAAAGGCCGAGACCCTATAACAAAAGCAAGTCCATTAAAATTTTGATTAGGGTCTGTTTGATTTTATTTTTAATTTTTAATTTTTAATTTTTTTATATTCTCTTAATTTGTGACAATTACAGAAATTAATTTTATTATAATTTATTTTCAATTAAATATATATTATTTAATTTTGGTTAATTTCTATTATTAACCAAAATTTAAAATTTTAATAAATAAAATATTTTAAATTTGGCAATTATATAATAATT
>JANTNU010000002.1:3085049-3096527 GCA_024752395.1 Erythroxylum havanense
ATATAATAATTATATTTTAATTTTAAAATACTTTAAAAATCATAAATTTCAAAAAAATAGTTTTAATAATTAAAATATATTAATAAATAACTTTATAACAAAATATAATGAATATTATTATTAGTATTTAATAAATATTATATAAGAAATTAATATAAAATTAACTTAATTAATGCAACCTCTAAATACTATAATAATAATAATTATTATTATTATTAATCAATTGTTTAGTGTAATTTTCTGTTTTTTTTGTTTTGGTGTGTTTGGAGAGCATTCAACTCATATATATTTAGGTTATAAATTGTCAATTTCAACATTAATTACTACATTAATATTGTGATTAGATAACATAATACAAAACTGAATTTCACAACGAAAAGAGATGGCACAAGATATTCCATATCTTGTAATTTACTGTCGTTTTACCCTCTGTGTGGCTACGTCAAACCACCGTGAGGGTCCAGTTCAGCGTCCTCCATTAATACGGTCTCTTTAATCTCCTGCAGCACCTTTAGCACTTGCCACATAGTGGGCCTCTGCTCAGTTGAGGTCAAGCTACAAGTTATGGCTACCTCAACAAGCATTTCCAGTCTGTTTTCTTGTACACCGTCATCTAATTCCCTACAGGACTTGATGCATTTCATGATCTCATATGGCACTATGACTGGTGGGAGCTCCGACGGAAGCTTGCCAGTTAAAAGCTCTAACAACAGAATTCCATACGAATAAACGTCGGATTTTGCGGTTGCTTGGTGATTGTGTTTATCCCGAGTTTCTGGGGCTTTGTATGCTGCGTTATCCGGGTCATCGTCAGGTGTTGAGTTGGCAAGAACGGTAAGGCAATAGTCGGCGACGCAAGCCTCAAAATCTGGGCCGAGAAGGATATTTGTTGACTTGAGATTGCCGTGAACAAGCCTCCATGCTTGGTGGATATAGGAGAGTCCTTGTGCCACGTCCTCTGCTATTTTCAGGCACGAGGTCCAGTGCAGTGGCTTTGCTCTCGTTGATTTTGAACCTGCACAGGTGAACATTTTCAGGTCGATTATTCCCATCTACCAAGTTATTCCCATCAGGTATAATTTCACACGAACAGCATTGAAGTAGAAAAGAGGAAAAGAAAAACTCAAAACTAACGCCATAAAGCAGAAGAAATTAAATTAACAAGAATTTCGATTACATTGTACAATCTAAAACCCATGGAAATGGAAGAAAGCTTACCGTGAATCAAAGAGAAGAGACTGCCATTGTGCTGGTAATCATATATGAGAAGCCTCTCTTCTCCGTTTTGGAAATAAGCCCTGAGGGGAACCAAATTGGGATGTCGAAGTCCACCCACTGACTCCATATGCCCCTCAAACACACCTCTGGCCGTGTCCACCAACTTACTCGAGTCCAGCCTCTTGACGCTAACTATCAGACGATTGTCCAACACAGCCTTGTAGGTGGTTCCTATGGTACCTCTACCTAGCAACTCAGCTGAACCTCTCATTAGCTGATCTAATGTGTAAAGCTGAGTCTCCCCTGCGCAAAACAAAAGATTCCCACTTTTGCTCACATGCATTCGTTGCACTCTTTTCACTTTCTCCTCCAATTCATTCTCTTGCTGGTCTATTTGCACTGCCACTGTTTCAGGAGCTGTCACAGATTCTGATGCACTTACGCCCTTTGAATCCTTCTGCTGGTTCCTTATCTTTTTTATAGCTATTACAAAGCAGAGGAGTGAACCAGCGAGAACGAACAATGCTGATGAGAACCCAATAATAACTGCCACTGTTCTCTTATGCTTAGCTTTTGGACTCTGTTCATCGAAGTCAACACCGTGCAAGTTTTCGCTTTGGTCAATTGCAATCACCGGAGGTGGAGCTACCCCTGTCGTCGACGCCAGTGGACCGAAGAATGGTGAACTGGGTCGGCACTCTTTTTCTATAATCTTTCCACAAAGACTAGGGTTTGAAAGAAACGAGGACGGTCCAAGACGAAGTAATGTGGGTGTCACTGGAATTGCACCTGTGAGGTTGTTAAAAGAAACATTGAAGGTCTGGAGAGAAGATTGGTTTAACGGTGGAATACTTCCATTGAAATTGTTCCACTCGAGACACAGATAGTATAAGGGTTCCAAAGATATTAACTTGGCGGGTATAGCTCCGGTTAGATTGTTGTACGATAAATCCAAAGTACGGAGCCTGTGAAGTGAAAAAATTGAATGTGGGAAAGAACCAGTGAATGAATTGTGATCCAAAAAGAGGGACTTGAGGTTGATGAGTTTGGACAAATCAGGAATTGGCCCAGTGAGCGAGTTGCTTTGAAGACTGAGAACTCGAAGCTGGTCTAGGCGAGACAAAGTGTCGGGAGGGAAGACACCGCCGAGATCTAGTCCTTGGACGACGAGTCGCACCACCTTCCTCTGGAAGCATTTGACTCCTTGCCATTGACAAAAGTTGAAGCTTGTGTTATGAGTGTAGGGAAGAATGTCTTTCAAATCAGCTTTTGATTTGAAGGCGAGAAGTGCAGCAGCATCAGACAGTTGCAGTAAGTGCACCGACGAAGCAACGGTGGCAAGAGTGCATAAAGACAGCACAAGACAAGCTTTTGACAAGAGAACAAGCAACATAGCTTACGTTCGAACTGAAAGCTAACTATTTCTTGACTCTGTTTCTTCTTGTATTTGCCTGATTCAAAACCAAAAGCGTAATTGGTCCATTACATTCCCCACAGGGCCGGGAGTTGATAGAAAAAAGAGTTTGTCTACACTAGGTCGTGTGAGAGAGTCAGGTAGGGCAAGCAGCTGACAAAGTTTGTAGGAACAGAGGAGAACTGCAAGCTCAGAGTCACGTGAAAGGAAGCGAGGAAAAGAGGTCCTGTCATGGTAAATGTGCCGGAGTTCCGGTTAATGTTCTTTAACATTTAGCAGTTTGGATTGGATTTGGACCTGTTGGCTCAACCCATGAGTGCCCATTTCTTAAGTTTAGTAAACTTTTTATTTTGCCATTTGGACGGTGCCATGTGAATTTACAGTAAGCTATTTCTGGTAATCTGATTCTAGATCGAGGAAGCTGTTGAAATTCGTTGTTCTATTCTACTGAAGTAGCTACTTGATTACTACTCACGGGTCACCATTAGAACCCATACTCTACCAGATTTTGGATCGTTGGAGAAAGGGACCTTACGATCTTCAAGACCAAAGGATTTGATGTTCGTGTTTAATGATTCAACGAGTAAGAAAATTGCCAATTCGTGTGCTTCCCATATCAAGCCTGGCAAATTTTATCCTGCATTCTTCATGTTTACTACAGCATGAGAATTTCAGTAATTGTGTGAATTCGTTTACATGTCCCTGTGAAACGAACGATCAGAGTTTTTTCCGATTGGAAAGTGGAGAGGAAGAATAATCGGGAACAGATCCTCTGTTCAATATTATTATGTCTTATTTTGTCCATAAAATCTCAACCATTTATTTTGTATGACTCACGTGAAATCTACACAAAATTTACATAAATAAATGGTTGAGATTTATTGGATACAATAAAATATCATAATATTGAACAGGAGATTTCATAATTATTTACCATTTTGTCTGCATATCTCCGTAATTCCATGTCAGGTGGTGCAGAAACGACAAATGATTGTGCTTATCACGACAGTAATGAGTGCTCCTGATGCCAACGAATCGATCGTTAAGGACTAGTGTTGTATTCCAATTATGATAGTAATAATGTGCCCGTAAGTAGTAATCATAGCATTTCTTGTGAACTATGACTCTGGAAGTCCGATCCTGGCCTTTCAGGCTTTTCAGAACCTTAACTTTAAATTTCCCAGGCCCAATTGACATATTTCTTGGTTGAGCCTGAGGAAGTCGGCTCCGCTATGGCCCACGACGTCGAATTTAAGGCAATTGCGACAAATGTCAAATGTCATCTACCCCGAAAGCCCCCTAAACTTATTTTTTAGAAGATATTGTATTTTTATTTATTAATTTATTAAATAACTTTTAAGATAATAATATAATTATATCGATATAAAAATAAATTTAAAAAATTAAAAGGGTAATTTCTAGGTTGTGCTCCATTAAGGAGCATCTACCAAGTATAGCAGTTGAAGCTCCCATTAATAATATCAAAAGGTGAAAATTAAGAACAGTTAAATAAGTTTAGTTTAATGACAAATGTTTATTTGTCACTAAACATTTTTTATTACAAAGAAAAAAAAGACCAAAATAATATCGCAGTGGTTTGTAATATGACGTGCCTTGCGCATTTATGTAAATTAGATTTACAAAGAAATTAAGAAAAAAAGCTCCATAATAATTATTGGAAACTCCTGTAGAATATACAGACTTAGATTTAATAAGACTGTTAGAACTTAGAACTATCAAATTATCGGCGCATTAATTCTCCTCGCGATAGAGAGACTAAAATTGCACCTCCGGCATAATAAAACACAGTACTGGCTTCAACAGGTTGCCTGGTCTATTATCTTTGGGATGACCTGTTGGTACTTGTGAATCTGGCGAAACAAATGCCTGTTTGAGCAGAATTTTCAATGGCCGGAGGTTGGTCGTCATCTGGTCGAGTATGTTGAGTGGATTTTCAGAGCTCATCTCATGGAATCCCGTATTTTTCCCGATTCTACTATGCCCGTGGGGATTCCAGTAGGCTGGTCGCCGCCAATGAAGGGTTGGGTGAATCCGAATACGGATGGGGCAGTCTCATCGGGTGCAGTTCAGGCGTCAGCTGGCGGGTTGATTCGAGATCGATGTGAGCAATGGTGTGGGGGTTTCCAGCAACGGTTCGATCGCTGTTCCCCCCTCACAGCAGAACTCCGTAGAGTCCATTTCGGACTCCTGTTGGCCTAAGACTGAGGTTTCCACTACCTTATTCTTGAAGTCGATTCGCTGGAGGTTATTAACATACTTTTCTCTTCTCCGCAAGTTCTGACTGAGGATCTTTTGTTGGTTGCAGGTATTTACGGACTGTTACAGTGAGAGTGGGAGGTGGTTCTGCGACATGTCGGGTGTGAGGGGAACCAGTGCGCTGACAGACTGGCGACTTGCGCCTTTTTCTTGACTCCGGGCTTACACATTCTTCGGGAGCCTTCGATAGTCATTCAGGAGCTTCTGCACCACGATGCGAGCAGGGCTTTGTACCCCATCATATGTAATCATACTTGTACTTTTTTGTAATTAAAAAAAAAACACGGTACCTGCCACTATACACTAATAATAAATAAGTTTAGTCTTCAGATGTATTCTTCTTGAGTAGGCTGCAGAAGTGTCGGTGGCTGTGACAGGATTCCAATTTCCATTTCCTGGAAGGCTAATGTAGGGTTGGGTCTAGGCGTCTAGCTGGTATCAGGTTCACTGTTCACTGTCAGGTTCCTGTCCTCTGCTTTTTATTTTCCACTTTATAGTGAGTGGAATGTAAACTAGAAACAAAGGACATGCCGACTAGTGTTAAAGTTTCCGACGTAGAAATTAAAAATGATGTAATATCGTTACAGAGAGATGGTTTTTTTTTTGTTTTATCTTCCCAAATTGCACAGAATGCAACAAATTTAGAAAACTTCGGACTGAGTTTGACAATCGCTTTGGTGCAAAAAATCAACCAACCTTTTATTAAAAATCAAACTCCACGATGATGTGCACCTGGTGGTAATGGTTTACACGTACACTCCAGACATTACATAGGAACAAGAATTACTAGGATAAAAGGAACAAATATGCAAACGAAGTATGGACAGACCACGAGTTCATTAAAACACGGAGAAGAGAAGCAATATGTACGTAGTAGTGTAGTACCTCCCTGCACCATCACTATCTTTTATTCGGAAACTGGACTAGTTTCTATAGTCTGTACCACCAATTACATAGCAGGCGGCGGTGCAAGGGCTTTATAGGTTCGCGGAGTGGGAACAGTTTTCATAGGAGCCACTCTGATTCTCAGGGTTGAAGCAGGGGGTGTGCAAGGTGTAATAGAGAAGGTCTCCGGACGGGGACAAACCCTAGGCTGCCTTCTTGAAAAGAAACGAGTGCACTCTGCTACTGGCCTTTGAAATGGAAGCCCCATGATGCAGTTTCTGTTAACGTTAAGCACGCCTGCTTTTATTAGCGCCAAGCACTCTGGCCCTACTTGAGTGAAGTAATTGTACGTCAACGTGAAGTTGTACGCCATTCTCAGCCTGCATAAGACCTCCGGTACTGGTCCATAAAACTGGTTATGAGCCAGGTTCAGAAACTCCAAGCTTTGCAAGCAACCAAATGATCGCGGGATTGGGCCCGTCAACAGGTTGGTTCCAACGTCGAACACCGTCATCCTGGTCAAATAGCCTATTTCGTAGGGAAGACAACCTGTGAGCCTGTTTCCCAGGAATACCACCTCTGTCAGCGTTCTCCATGCTCTACCAATGCTTGTGGGAATGGAACCCGTGAATCTGTTGTTGGCGACGGTGAGATAACGTGCTGGAGTGTTGCCAAAGTTGGCAGGAATTCTCCGGTTGAATCCGTTATTGTTGATGAAGAGAATATCGGTGTCAGCGTTGAACAGCAGATCAGGAACAGTACCGAGATAGCCGTTGAATCGAATATCGATGAAGGTCAATTTCGTGGCTCCGAGAACGTTAAGAGGGAAAACTCCCATGAACTTGTTGTTACTCAAATCAACTTCATATAAATATCTCAACGAGCTGAGACCCGCACCTATGACTCCACTGAAGTTGTTGGTGTTTACATGGAAGATGGCAATGTCCGGCAAATTCATGATAAACCGATAAAAATTCAAGTTACCTCGAAATCTGGCACCACTAAAGTCAATACCGGCCAATCCTGTGATGTTCCTATCGGGGACAGTATCACAGTAAAACCCTTTAAAAGTGCAGTAATTGTTGCCAACCCAAGTAGGAGTATAGCTGTTAGGATCGAATGTTATGTTTCGTTTAAGTTCCTGGGTGATGAAAAGAATCTGAGCCCTGTTAGCAAGAGGACCAGGGTTTTGGGGTGGTTGACGAGGCAGGAGATGCCTTGCACGTGGATAAAAAGAAGGCCTGGGTGGTCGAACGAAAGGTGGGGGTGCCACTGGTACTGAAACCAGAGGACATGCCCGAGGAGGTGGACATTTTGCTTGTCCCAAAACGTCAAGTGAGAATGTCTGTAGCAGTAAGGTGAAGAGAAGAAAAGTTGTAGACATGGCTTAGATAGGTTGTCTCAAGGGAGTGCAGAAGAAGGTAGGATTGATCGTACTTTATATAGATAAAATGCGTCGCTCAAGTCTTCTTAGTCAATTAATCACATAACCTAATTAAATTAGCAATTCACTGTAATGTTTCTTCCTGAAGTATACAAAATTTAAAAGGGCTAGCATTCCCATCTATTGATAGTCTGATTGGCTTGTATCTTCTTTTCATATCTGAATTAATTTAATTGTCTGTTATCTTCTGGTCACACAACATTCTTGATTTTCTGTTTACTTTTTCTAAAGAAAGCGCACCGACACAACAACAATTGTTAACTGGACAGTCAATTCATAATTTAGCAGTTCTTATCAGTTTCAATTGATTATACATGACCTATATGTCGAAATGTATTAAGAAGTGATTAATTAATCAAGCAAATATGGAGAATATTAATTATAAGAATAACTGGAGATTAGATGATAATTGACCAGCCGATGAAGCAGCACGAGATGCATGTTTCATACCAAAAGGTCTCGTAGTGGAGGTGGCCAAAGTTATATAAATTGGTATTATGTCTATCATTTGTAGGTATTATTGTACGACGAAACATTATCTAGAGAAAAAAGCTCGGAATCACTTTAATCAGAAAACTTAAAAGTACATTAAAGCATTGTTCTCTTTTACTCGTTCCTGTAATGGCTTAAAGCAATAAAGGCTTCCGGGGAATAAAGGTTCCTCCAGCATCCAATTCTAAGATTGGAAAATCTTCCAGCAAATATGGAAAACCCATTCAGATTTTATTTAGGCTATATAGTCACGATGTGATTGGTAAATAAGACGCCGGCTAAGCTATTTCAATTTCAAGTAAAACAAATTGAAAGACTTTGACTCGTATAAACATGACAAGCATGTTGCATGGAAAGGCACATACGAGGGTTGCTTAGAGTTCATATCTCCGATCTAATATTATAGTGTCTTATTGTGTCGAATGAATCTCAACTATTTATTTATGTGAGTTCTGTGTAGGTTTTACATAGGTCCCATAAAATAAATGGTTGAGATTTCATGAGACAGAATAAAACAGAATAATACTTAGTTCTGTCAGATTCTGGCTGAACGGTGTGTTGCCGTTTGGATCCATGAGTTGGCAACTTCTACTGAAGGATTCGATGAAAAGATTCCTGCAAAACAAAGAAGGTTGGTCGGAGGTTGTGTCCCGATTAGCCCCTCCGACGCTCAAGTAAGTCTTTTTGTGAAGGTGAGGTTGATCAAATCAGAGAAAACAACTAGGTTATGAGTTTCGTACCTCAATTATGGGAGAAAGATACCTTATATATGGTTTTGCAGTTAGGTTTAGGTCTTTACATGTTTGCATGGGAGAATCCCTTCTATAGATGGGCCGAAAAGGGGTATGAGCTTTAGGCATAAAACCGATCTCTAATGAATGGACCGATCGGTCCACGGGTCGTCTTGACTGAATCTAAGTCCAGCACGACCGACCCGACCAATACTGAACAGAAGATCTTGATTCGGGTTGCTTGGCAGGAGAGAAAAGGAAAAGTGGATTAGGATTTTGTGACACAGGTTGAACTGAACAGCGTATGATATAAGAAAAAAAAGAGAAGAATAAGAATTAGAACTACCCCGATTTAATTAGATCAATACTTGAGATATACAGGAAAGTAGTATGAAGCCAAGCTCGTGCTGAATCAGCTGAGGTCCACTTCGCTCTCGTCTTTAATTTTCTCATCTTTTTCCTTTCCACTTTGGCCTTTTCTCTTAGCATGTGCTTACTGTTTAGCTTGCCATTTTATTGAAATAAGCTCTTTGGACTCAAAAGGTAGAACGCTCATTTTAGGTACTCTCACACTCCGTTCTGACATTGTGTAAGGAAGGTAAATTACGGTTTGATCTCAGTTAGCTTTTCAAAAAGGCGACCTAATATTCGGTACGTACAAAGAGTCACCACATTAGATGAGCTCCCAAAATGTCACTATTAAGACTCAAACTCAATGATCAACTGGGCTATCTGTGCGGGCCTATTGAAATCATGGAATAAGCCAAAGTTAACCAAACTTTCAAAGCTATCACTTCCTGTAATTTGAAGCCACCCCATCTCACAACGAGAAATAAACTACAAATGTCAATATGATTGTGCTGTGGTGTATGATGGAAAAGTAAATCCTGGAATGATATTGCCGATTGCCCACTTTTTCATTAAATAATCTAAAGTACGAGCATATTAGTAATGTGTTGGAGACACGATAAGCCTTGGACGTCACATTGGTTTTCCACATTCACGTCACTCAGTATACCCGTCGACCCGTTGGCATTAGGGGAATATACCAAAGCATGATGTAAAACCAATAATTGATCTAGAACTAAACGGTAAATTATTATTGAAAGATTTAACAAATATTAAATTATTATTAAAGAATAAATAAAATTAAAAAATTTGAAATAAAATTAAAAAATATTATTTATTTATTAAATAATTTAAAATTTAATTAAAAATATATTCTAATTGATTTATTTTAGTTTTAACATCATCCTTAAAAGTTAGGTTTAAAGAAATCTTACTGTACGTAACTTTACTCTTAATTAGTAGAGAAATTATTTCTAAATGATCCACATAAATAAAGATTAATTAATTTGACTTTTAATAACAAGAGTTATGAACTAAATTAAAAAAAATTAAATTTAAATAAAAAAATTAAATAATTCAAAATCTTTACGATCAACCATAACTTGATAATTCACGTGTAAATCAACGAGAGCATAATACTTTTTAAGTGGAAAGGAGAACTACTTACATTTAAATATTTTTGAAATCATTGAGCTCTACTATTTATTAATCATGATCAAAACCATGTTCCAAGGAAAGCATAAACTTTGAGGCCAAAACTACACCTTTTTGTATGATTTAAGTATTCAATACGAAAAGAAGGATGTTGCTTGTCCAGACGACTTCATCGTTCCCTAGGTCAAGAACTTTCTTTAAAGTAAAAAATAATAATTTTCGCAAGAACGGGGAATAAAGCGATGAACATGAACACGTGTCGTCAGCTTTTTCTTTCACACAAAGAAAACGACAATTCCAAAAGTGCGTGGCATTAGCCTCTTGCCTTCAATCATACGAGCTTTGTGTTATGGAATTTACAGTAATTAGCAGCAATCTCATTTCGGACAATTATAAGAGTATCTAATAATTTATAATAATATATAAATCTCCTTTTTTATAGTTAACTTTTAGAGATAAGTTAGACACGTCTAATATGGTATCAGAATCAAGTCAATTTGTCTTGATAGTTTGGAGTGGTACCTGATTATATCTCTTTGTCTAATATATTCATCAGATGTCCAGTCCTACTCTGAACTGAAGGAGGTGTATCAGGAATCTCACATCGGACAGCTACAAGAGTATTCAAAAATTTATAATAATATGCAAACCTCTTCCTCTAGAGCTAACTTTTGAGGATGAGTTAGGCACTTCTAACAATAAGTGGCTTCAAAATATTTTCATTCGTAAAACGTAACACATGAACTTGCTAATTACTAATCATTGCGACCCACGATAAGAACATAACTTTTTGGGATTCACTCCCAAATTTTAGATTTGGCTGAAATTGCTCGTCAGCAGAGACAATGTAGTTAGTAGACTTTGCAAGAATCGATTTTTTAGGAATATTTTGTCAATGACATGTCTAAAACATGTTTGGGTTTATTAATATTAATCGTATTTTTTCAATTTATTAAATAGTTCGCTGATCAAATATTACATATTTAAAGAATAAGGAACGTAAAATGTATTAATATTAATATTAATGACTTGTTATTATCTAAAAAGTAAATAATCATGAAAATGTATTTAAAATTCTATATTTGATGGATCGTACCCGGTGGTCTCCATTAAGCTTCATGATTTCCCTTGTATGGGCTTGAAACCTAAACAGAAACGATCAGCCCGAAGTCGTGAATAAGGCTACTTCTAGAATTCTAGTCCTTGAGAGGCCCAGTCATGAGATACATACTGTATATGTAGAGGACTTTTGATAAATTTTAGGGTGTGGTTGTTTGGTGGGTATGAAAAAAAGAGAATAGATATGGAATGAAATATTGAATTTGGTAAGAAACTATGATTATCAAGTCATTATTTTGATTACTTATTTTTAGGTAATATCCCATTCCTCTCATAATATAGAGGAATAGGTATCATGGTTATGTAAGAATGTGCTTGTTATAATTAATTAAAATATAATTATTAATTAATTAAAATATTGTAATTAATTATAATATAATTAATTACAATATAAT
>JANTNU010000002.1:3102312-3128448 GCA_024752395.1 Erythroxylum havanense
TCAAGATCACTTCAACAGAATTCGGAGTCATGGATCAGAATGGCAACAACCAGTTCAGCCAGAATCCGGCAGAACCAGATATCATTATGAATATTATGGGTCAACCCATATTTTATTGTAAATATGAACTTTTGGTTAAGTTTGGAAACAATTTTCATCATTTTTGTATCAAAATTTCACTAAAATCATCATTAGATATCCGACAGTTTAATGATTCTAAAGCATGCAATAAGATCAATAACGCAATTTGGTACAAAAAAAAACCTATTGGATCACAGTTTGACAAGAACGATCATAAATTACATTTCAATTCATAACTCTCGCTGTATCGTAACGCGTGGCTGGTGGCGAGGTTCACTGGCTCTGGACAAGAACAGAGATGTATGGGTAACGTTTCTCAGATGCAGGAAGAAATGCCCTGGGAAGAAAACAAAAAAAGTAAACAAAAAAATTATGTGGTCATTATGGTTTGACCTGGAAGCTGGACGAAGCACTTAAAACATTTACCAGGCCCATGTTAGTTTTTGAATTATAATTGTTCTAAATAGAGAAATCTATAGCTATTTTTTTTTATACATATTGAGTAAATTTTAGAATTAACGTATTGGTCGTAGTGGAGGTCTCGTCCTCCTTTGGCATTCTAATAAAGATATTTCGATTTTGGGTTACTCTAGCAATCATATTGATGTAGAGATTCTCTTGTTAGATAAATATAAATGGAGGTTCACTGGGTTTTATGGTTTTTTAGAAAGGCATTGAAAACGTTCCAGCTGGGAACTTTTGAAATCTCTATCTCGTTTTTTTTCTCTGTCGTGGATCTATATGGGGGATTTTAATAACTTAATGTCTGCTACTGAGAAATTCGATGGTCAGGGGTACCCTAGAGCTCTATTTGATGAGTTTCGGGAGTGCATTGCGGAGTGTAATCTAATCGAAATTCCTCTTACTGGATATGGTTTCACTTGGGAGCGTAGGCGGGGCTCGAACAACCTCGTTATGGAACGTCTGGACAAAGCTTTTGTCTCAGCTGATTGGGTTGACCATTTTTCCTACCACAAACTTTCCAGTCTCATCAGTTCCTATTCGGATCATAACCCCATAAAACTTTATGTGAACACCAGCTTTCGTGGCAACAAGTTTAGTAGGTTTAAGTTTGAGAATAAGTGGCTTACCGAAGATGGTTTCCTGAAAGTCGTCTTTGAGGCGTGGAGGAGTTGCGTTAGCTCCAGTGTTTTGGAGAAAATTACAGCATGTAGTGAGTCGATTATTAAATGGAACAAGTCGCTGGGCTCCTCGATAAAGAGTCAGATTGTGGATGTAAAAAAACAAATGGGCTTGTTACATAATACTAACGCATCTAATCCAGCCCTGATGACTTTTAAATCTGAGTTGTCCAAATTGCTAGCCCAGGATGCTATTTATTGGAACCAATGGTCTAAATTTTTTTGGTTAAATCACGGTGAAGCGAATGGTAAATTTTTTCATGTTCAGGCTTCGAAGCATAGGAGAATTAATCACATCTCTACTTTGGAGGATGACTCTGGCCACTTGTGTTCGGATTATGATGCTCTGATTGTCATTGTTTTGGAATATTTTTCAGACTTGTTTTCAACTCCTGTTGGAAATAATAAGTTTGACGAATTCTCCTGCATTAATTCTGTGGTTAGTGCTTGTGACAATGATCGTCTTCTAGCTCCTTTTACCAAGGCAAAATTTAAAACCGCAGTTTTTGATATGCACCCTGATAAAGCTCCCGGTCCGGATGGCATGAATCCGACATTTTTCTAAAAGTGTTGGAATATTATTGGTGACGATATTTTTACTCAAAGTTGCGACTGACTTAATAATTGTGAGTTTCTTGTGGGGTTGAATAATACTACTATTGTCCTTATTCCAAAAAAGGATAACGCGAGCAGTATGAAGGACTTAAGGCCTATTGCTTTGTGTAATGTGCTCTATAAGATTATTGCGAAAGTCCTGGCTAATAGGCTTAAGCACATCTTACCCAGACTTATCTCTCCCATGTAATCGATTTTTGTTCCGGGCTGATTAATTTCGGATAATGTTATGATTGCCTTTGAATTGATTCACTACATGAAAAATAAAAGTTAAGGGTCAAGTAGGGATGTTGCGTTCAAAATTGATATTAGTAAGGCGTATGATAGGGTGGATTGGAGTTATTTGGAGTTTATTTTTGCTTCGGTTGGGGTTTGATGCTAAATGGGTTGGATGGATTAAGCTTTGTGTGACTTCTGTGAGATATTTTGTGGCACTTAATGGCAATTGTGTGGGGCCTATTAATCCGCATAGGGGACTACGTCAAGGGGATCCTCTTTCCCCGTATCTTTTTATTTTGTGTGCGCAAGGTCTTTCAGCTCTTTTGCGTCAAGCGGAATTGCGTGGTGATATTCATGGTGTCCGTATCTGTGAGGGTGCCCCTACTATCTCTCATCTTTTCTTTGCGGATGATAGCTTCTTCTTCCTCCGAGCTTCTCCCACTGAGTGTGGTCATCTTAAGAACATTCTCTCTACCTATGAAGAGGCTTCGAGTCAAACCATTAATTTTCAGAAGTCGGGTATCATGTTCATTTTTAATACGAAGCAAGATGTTCGGCGTGCTATCACTAATATTTTTGGGATTTTTAACCCTATTGATCATGGCTGTTATCTTGGGTTATTCTCGTTGATTAGGAGTAATAAAAAGCAGGTCTTTGCCTTTCTGAAGGATCGATTATGTAAAAGAATTACTAGCTGGAAGAATAAGTTACTTTCCAGACAAGGTAAGGAAATTTTGTTGAAAACAATTGCCCAAGCCCTTCCTACCTATTGTATGAGTATTTTCAGGCTCCCTTTGAGTATTTGCGATGAACTACAAAAGATGATGAATTCCTTCTGGTGGGGTTCGTCTTCGGGGGACTATTCTAAGATCCATTGGGCTAAATGAGAATGGTTGTGTGTTCCTAAGAAATTAGGTGGCATGGGTTTCCGTGATTTGAAGTGTTTTAATATAAAATGAGAATGGTTGTGTGTTCCTAAGAAATTAGGTGGCATGGGTTTCCGTGATTTGAAGTGTTTTAATATAGCGTTATTGGGCAAGCAGGGTTAGAGGTTTCTAACATACCCTGATTCTTTAGCAAGCCAGGTTTTTAGGGCCAGGTACTTCCCAAATTTGGATTTCCTTCATGCTAGCGCAGATAAAAACCCCAGTCTTATTTGGAAAAGTATATTTGCTTCCAAGAGTATCCTAGACAAGGGTATTAGATGGCAGGTGGGTGATGGGTCTTCGATTGGCGTGTTTAAAGATCCTTGGCTGCCTAATGACTCTAATTTCTACGTGCTGTCGAGTCCACTGCAAGGTATGTCTGATATGACAGTTGATGAGTTGATTGATCCTATTACTTCGACTTGGGACCCGTCTTTGGTTAATGGTATATTAGCTCCTCAAGAAGTGTCACAAGTTTTCCAAATTCACATCTCTCCATTCAGGCCGAAAGATACTTTCTCCTGGCATCATACTAGGAATGAGATTTATAATGTGAAGTCTGGCTATAGAGTCGCTACATGTCTGGTGTCGGAGGCCCAAAACTATGCTGTGGAGGGTCCGTGGAATGGCATTTGGGATGCTCATCTTCCCCCCAAGGTTAAAGATTTTACCTGGCGTATCTTAAGGGATTTTGTTCCTTGTAAACAACGTATCCTTATGCATAGGGTTAATTTGGACCCTTCGTGTTCACGTTGTGGTGATTTGGAGACCATAGAACATGTATTGCTTACATGTCCTCATGCGTGTAATGCATGGACGTCCTCAGGTATTACCATACGTAGTGCTACTATTATCGAATTTCTTATTGATTGGCTTCGTGCAGGCAATTTGGAGCTTTGAGATAGGGCCCTTACCATTTGCTGGAGTTTGTGGTTTCATCGGAATCTTTTTTGTTGAAAACAACAAGATACTTCCCCGTATTCTATTATGACTTTTGCGGATGATTATCTTCGTGATTGGAATAGGGCGAAAATTATGTTTGGGCAAGCACAAGTTGTTTTTAATAGGACCATCATTCCTGTAGGATGGCAACACCCTCCGATTAATTAGGTGAAATGCAATGTTGATGCTTCGGTTGATAAACGATGAAATAAGTCAGGTTTCGGGGCTATCCTTCGAGATCATTATGGCAATTTTATGATGGGTTATTCGGGGCATTTTCTTCTTGTACCAATGCCACACTTGCAGAGGCCATGCCGATTTGAAAGGCTCTAGCCTAGATTAAAAGGCTTAATTTGAACAATGTTTTGTTAGAATGAGATTGTCTAGAGGTCATTGCTGGTCTCAACTCTAGTTCTTCTAATTTCTCTGAAGTTGGTTTAGTGTTTGCTGACTGTCAGGAGCTTAAGACTAATTTCCAACATTTGTCCTTCCTATGGACGCCTCAAACTGCAAATAAAGCTGCTCATTCTTTGGCAAGAATATCTCTATTACATGCGGATCGCTTTACTTGGCATACGTTGCCAAGCTTTCTCTCTTCCGTTATTGCTTCTGATGTTGCTTCTTCTAGAGTTAGTTCAGAGGAGGTCTAGGCTCGAGTGTATGGGGTAAAGCCTGTTGGCTTCGAGTTTCGTTTTTGCCTCTTTTTTACTGCTCTCTTTTCGTAAAAAAACGTAATAGCCTGTAAATCACGTCAATTGAATATTCCGCATTAAGCATGTTTGTATAACATACTCAATCGAGAAAGTGTAAATAGAGAGGTTTCAATACAAAACCTTTGGCCCATATCCCCACTCTAATACCATAAGTTGTAAGGAAGTATTAAAGAATGAAGTTAGAGAGATCGGATTGAAACACATTATCTGAATATTTTATTAGATATAATAAAGAAAATTCCCACGAAATCACTATAAGAATGAAGTAAGCGAAAGTCTCTTTCGTTTGGCTTCTTGTCGTTTGAGCTTATAAGATTGGAGCCAAATTGTAAAATATCTATTATCGCAGAAATCGACCTAACAAAGAGCGACCATTATTCAATCAAATGTTGTTTTCTTAAATGTCATCACCGCACTTATTATGGAGTTCGAAGATTCAAAGCCGAATCTATGGAGTGGCCGTGGTCCACACGGAGGTGTCGTTTCAGGTTTTAGAGCTACTTCATTTGTCGTTTTCTTCTTTCTTCTCTTTGTTTGCTACGCATTAATATACTAAACCACACAACCGGAGAGGAAAAGGAAACGGCGGGCCTCAATCTTTGACTCTTCCAAAGCGGACGACGAAGTCGGATGACGTGGAAGCTCCTAATTCGCAAGTCTCGCCACGCCTACCCCACTTTTCTTTCAAGTGAACGTAATCAATTTGTCGATGTACACTCTACAGTGTAAGGTGTCGCTCTGTTAATTGTTATCGCCTTCCATCAGTACAGTTCCAACTTCCGTGGGCTGTGTTCTCGCTGCTCTGTCTTTCCCAACCAGTCAAATCCCATCCATATGGTTCCAAGCTGCTCTAGTCTCTTTTAGTAAGATAGATCGTCGTAAATATTTCTATAAATTTCGATACCCCTTCACCAATCGAGTACATCTCTCAGTAACTCTCTCAAGATGGGGTTGTCGACATCATCATCAAAAGCCATGATCCTCCTGTTTTTCTTCGTTTCTACTGCTTTATCATCGGCTCTGGACATGTCCATCATATCTTACGATGAAGGACATGATACTAAGTCGAGCTGGAGGACTGACGACGAGGTTATGAACATCTACGAGGAGTGGTTAGCCAAGCATGGGAAAGCCTACAACGGGTTGGTTGAGAAGGAAAGGAGGTTTCAGGTTTTTAAGGACAACCTTAGGTTTATCGATGAGCATAATTCCCAGAATCGGAGTTACAGGGTTGGGTTGAACCGGTTCGCCGATATAACGAATGAGGAATATCGGCTTACGTACTTGGGTGCCCGACTTGAAAGAAAGAATAGGTTGTCTAAGCGGAGCGATCGTTACTCTCCACGTGTTGGAGAGTCCTTGCCAGATTCTGTGGATTGGAGGAAGGAGGGAGCCGTAGTCGAGGTCAAGGACCAAGGGAATTGTGGTGAGCTACTGTTAACTAATTTACTTTTATCTAATTCCTCAGTAGGGTAGTAAAGTTTTTATGTTCTTTTGCTCATGGTTACTGGTTTCTGCTCTGCTTGCGTGAAACGATGTTCCAGTCCAGAGAAAACAAAATTCTAAATCAGCAAACTAAGATGAAAATAGTGGAGAAGTAGTCGGGTAACTTTGACATGGTTTTAACTTTTAAGTGTTTATCATTTGATGGCCTCTTATAGAACAGTTCTTTGTTTACTTAAATTATGTTGACTTTTTGGACAATTGGACCTTCAGAACTTCAACATGTGGGAGTTCCACAGACCTGGGGAGTTTCCAGAGTGGAGCTTAAATGGTAGATGATAACATGGGGAAGTGCACTAAAGTTTTTATCTGATAGGCTTTTGGGCGTAGTGACCCAAAATCTATTTTGAGCCGTGACAAGTGTGTCTGGAAATTTTCACGCATAGGATACAAGATTTCCTACTTGTCTATCTTCTGTATCAGATTATCTAATAGAGTATGAAGGGTTAGCATAAGCCATTGTTTTGAAACTTTAGCTAACACTAGAGTTGATGTAGGGAGTTGCTGGGCATTCTCAACCATTGCTGCTGTGGAAGGAATAAACAAGCTTGTCACTGGTGACCTGATCTCCTTGTCTGAGCAAGAATTGGTGGATTGTGATACTTCTTATAATGAAGGATGCAATGGTGGACTTATGGACTACGCATTCGAGTTCATTATTAAGAATGGTGGTATTGATTCGGAAGAAGATTATCCTTATAACGGTCGTGATGGCATGTGCGACACTTATAGGGTCAGACTCCGTTCTAACATCTCCAGTCCAAAATTATAGACATCAAGACGTTGTTGGACAAGATTTCTGACATTAACCATGTTTTAAATTTACAGAAAAATGCCAGAGTTGTTACTATTGACGATTTTGAAGATGTTCCTGTCAATCACGAGAAAGCATTGCAAAAAGCAGTTGCTAACCAGCCTGTGAGTGTTGCTATTGAAGGAGGAGGGTTCGCTTTCCAGCTCTATGAATCGGTAAACTTCATTTCGCCCATTGTTGTAGCAATTCGTTGATGTTAGTCTTTGAATGATGTTGATTCATTTTCCAATCCTGCGTACTGTTTCAGGGCATATTTACGGGAAGTTGTGGTACAAGTCTGGACCATGGTGTTACTGCTGTTGGTTATGGCTCTGAAGACGGTCAAGATTACTGGATTGTGAAGAATTCTTGGGGTAGTGACTGGGGAGAAGAGGGTTACATCAGGATGGAACGAAACATTGCTAGGCCAACAGGGAAGTGTGGAATTGCCATGGAGGCCTCTTACCCTATCAAGAAAGGCCAAAATCCTCCCAATCCCGGGCCATCTCCACCCTCTCCGATAAAGCCTCCCAGTGTTTGTGATACTTACTATTCCTGCCCTGAGAGCAACACCTGTTGCTGTCTGTTTGAGTATGCGAATTATTGTTACGAATGGGGTTGCTGCCCACTTGAGGGTGCTACTTGCTGTGATGACCACTCTAGCTGTTGTCCTCATGAATATCCCATTTGCAACATAGATGAAGGAACCTGCTTGATGGTAAGAGCAGCTGTACTGTTATTGTGTTCCATGCATTTATTATGTGCTTACATTGCCATTTTTCTGATTCAACACGTTAAAATCTTGGAGCAGAGCAAGAACAACCCACTAGGAGTGAAGGCCGTGAGACGATTTCCTGCCTACCCTCGTTGGCCCCATGGAACTGAAGGAAAGAAGAGCAGCGAGTGAACAATGGTTTGGGCTTCAAAGCAGCAGATGCAATAGAATCACCAGAAGGTCCTTTCAGTGCTGAATTGATTTGATTAAGAAACAGTATTAGGATGTTATTATGTAAAGAGCATCAGCTGCATCAGAACAATATCAGGATTACTCTTATCAGCTTTCGACATCCTTTGTACCGCTTTCATGCTATGGTCTGTCATTCCTATGATATCTTGTAGTTGACCAAGTATTAGTGAAATTTGGCTATTTCGTTTACTTCCATCTTCATTGTTCATGTAAAGTATGTAATATTTTCATGTGTAATGTGTTTGTCGCCTTCTTTTCAAGTTAATTGTTTCGTTTTAGACCAAGAGTGATATATTGCTTTCAATGATAAAACAGATACTACATCTCATTAGCACAAAATATGGTTCACTCTTCAAAACATTGTTTGTTTTAAAACTCCAAGTTGGGACCATGTAGGATACCATACTTCCCTGAACGATTTGATCTAATATTAAATATCTTGTGTGCATTTTGTCTTTTTTCTTGGGACCATTTGGCATTGGTTGAGTGCCGCTTCCCTAAAATGATAAGGATAGGCCCCTGCTAAGTGCTAACTGTTGAACCCCGCAGTGTCATTCTTTCCCATTCTTGCCTTTAGTGAAGGAATTGGCAACTATATGACCTTCATCGATTATGGAAGTTTTATTTGTGAAGCATGTTAGGCTTGTATTTCAATTTTAAAGTCTTAATCTGCTTCATTTCTTTGAGCAATTTCCAAAGTAACAAAATGGAGAAAAGGGCATGCTTGAATCACTTGATGCCTTGAAAATATTTGAACTAAATTACATTAGCGAGTTGAAATTCGTTAAAGATAGCCGAAGTTTGCACAAATGCTGATCGAGAACTAACAGGCAGAACACTGCAGGTGCAATTGACTTCCTTGATTAACCAAGGTTTAGACTACCTTCTCCCTTAACAACCACTGGATTTTCTCATTCGAAACTGGGGTTTACGGGAATGGGCTTCTCTCCTTGAGAAGCGTATAATTGGCATGAAGTCTTCACTTTTCTGTCTGCAGCGTCAGGCTGACTTCCACTTAATACACTGCAACCATCGATCTTGACTCTGTGTCTTGTATGCTCTTTAATGATCAAACCAGTGCCAGGGTACTCGGGATCACTGTACTGGGGTGTTACAGAGGGTAGCTTTGAAAGCAAAGCTCCGAGACTACATGACATGGAGGGCATAAGAGGTGGGATGGACCAAATGGGCGATCCTGTAATGGCAGTTTGAGGGCTGTTACAGCCTAGGTTGATGGATTTGGTCGGAGAATCATAAACTGTTCCATCAAACAATCGCTTCAAACCAGCTATTTGGTGTTTTTCATCAACTGAAAATGTTGCTTCTTGGCTTTCGACAATCTGGGGGTTGGGTTTAAGGATGTAAGGATGTTGGATTGGTAGGCATGGCCTTTGAATGGCAAAGACTCCTGGTAAGCTCTGAAGATAGCTGAATTTCCTCTGGACGCTGATTACTAGATTGATGTCCTCGACAATCTAGGAAAAGCAACAACCTTTAGTAGAGATAGTGCAGAACAATGATAGGAGATTGAAAAAGAAAATTGAGAAAGAGACTTTATCGAAAGATCCCAATTGAATGATGCCTTCTCTGACTGAAATGATGGCAATTGTCTGCGGATCAAAAGAAGTCGGAGTAAGACAATATCGACCATGGTAAGAAAATTTTTCTTTCTTGCTGATCTCGAGAGTACTGTTGTGTTACCAAACCTGAATTCCTGAGGTGAATTGAAACTCCCATGCCTTTGGTTGCTGTATACGGTAAAAATTCGTTGTCAGAGTGAGTGCTAGATAGCAAGAAGAGGAAAAGAAGTCCCCATTTTGTACTGATTCTTTCTTGCATTGTATGATTGGCTATAAGATTCGTATTGTTTCGACTGAATTTTTTTTATTTTGGAATTACGGTCTTACAGGTTCAACAGACATATTCCAGGAAGAGATGAAGTTAGGATCACTCTCTTTTGGGTTTTCTTTGAATACCCATTTGTGACACTTGTCTGCTGCAACTTTTCCTACCAATCTGAAAAACAGTTGATATTATGTATCCTCTCTTTACCTACCAGATAGTGATATGAAAATAAATAATCTGAATAAACCAAAACCTCACCCTTCTCCATAGTTATAAACCTCATGAGACATTTTGAAGTAGACATCTGCTCCAAACCTTCCTTTCATGTACCCGCTTACCGCTCTCTCGCATTCACAGAAATCACAGAATCCATCTTCCCAAACAAGGATCCTGAAAACAACAGAAAAGGAGGAGATAAGTTAGAAACAAAGACTTGGGTTTTGAGAATGAAACGAACTAGTTACCAGTTTCTTTTATTTCCTTTGGAACGATCAAGAGCAGTTCCCCCGTAATCCCACCTGAGACAAATCAATCCAAAACATGTAGACGTTAGGCATACATTAAGTGCACTAAGTAAATCATATCTCCTGAGAGTTTGGGAGTCAGAAGAAGACTCTCTCTATAATATTCATACTTTGGTGGAGGATAATTCCTAGGCAATATCCTCCAAAAGACTGCGTACACCCACTTAGAAGAAGGAGAAGTGTCTGAAGCTGAACACAAGCTCCTCAGAGTGTGCTGCAAGAGACAGTTAAGCATTGGAAGTCCAGTTTCCATTGTCATGCACACAGAGAGAGAGAGAGAGAGAGAGAGAGAGAGGAAGTGGAGGTTGAGTTGCCAGTAGACAGAGCAGCCTCAGTTTGGAGTCGCAACAGTTAAAAGGAAAGACTGTCTAGACAAAAGGGTCTTGCAATAACCAAACGCATCAATGAGCCAAATTCAGGGTGTAAAAGCACGCACCATTAGTATATTCTATCAGACAGTTTTGAGAGGGGACCTGAACTTAGTTAGAACTTAGGATCCAAAAGCCACGTAAAAGGACATGCTTTATTTGCTAAACAGGGACATACTCTATTGAAAGGCGAGTGTGCGTGTCAGTCTCTGGGCAGACAAGTTCTCCCAGTTGTTTAAAGAACCTTTCTTTGTTTTGTTTTTCCCCAGAGAAAGCTATAACGAGTGCCCCATCGTCCTGCCAAGTCCTTTTCTCGACTTGGATTAAACCCAATACACAAATGTTATCCTCCAAAACCAACTGATCAACAGAATAAACATGTTGCATATTAAGGAAGAAACTATGTGAACTTGTATAACTCCAGATGGTGTAAACGTTCCTGACTGATTGATGGTTGCTGCCAACCACAAGATGGTGACTCTCAGTGTCGTGCATCTTCAATGATTGTGGAGACACTGGAAAAGGGACAGCCACATATGAAAAGAACACTTCCTTTGGCAAAATGGGTAGATATCCCCGTCAGATAGAGCCTATACGTAGGTCTCCTCCTCTCATTTCAATATCATCATTGTATACTGCAATACTTTCTCCGATCTAAAAACTCACCTTAACGAACAATTAATCCTGAAGAAGAAAATCACAAAGTTGGCCCTTGTTCTAGCAAGCCATAACTTGTTCTGTCCCCACAAAATATCGCCAGTCAATTGGCATTAATTAACAAAAGCTGTTCACACCAACTCAACCCCAAGGGACTGAGGAAGCACCATACGTACAGAGACACATTAAAGAGCAAAATTAATCATCGTTTAGATGCGGCCATTACTCTTACACCCAACTCGACGATTAGTGGTACCAGAGCATGGGAATTCTCAAGACGCTTGCATTACAATCTTGAGGAGAAATCGGTCCACAGAAATACGACGATACCCAGGGCGAAGAAAAGACAGGCCAATCTTTTGACAGCTGCAATTGCAAATGATAAGGGAAGAAAAAGCATCCCGTCTCTTGTGAGAGGAGAGGACCCTCTATCGCCTACAATTATCACTACCAATCCTCGGTTTTTGACCTTATCCATTTCGATACAAACAGCTTCCTTCAATTATTACCTGCCATTGGTGCCAAGGATTGTAGTACACATATTTCACCCAGATATGCCTGACTATTACTGTATGCACACTGTTTTCTATATTTCTCTGCTGATGAGTGGGTCTCCATCGCATGGAGTTTATTCATACTAGTAGTTGTTTGTTCGGTAGTTTGCTTGCTTCGTCAATGGCGGTAAGTAACACTTGAAGATTTAGTGTACATGAAGGTACAACGTATTTCTTGGTATAAAACCGTTGAAAAATCGGTACAGAATTCGATTTCGACCGTAAGTCCATAAGAGACTAATTACAAAATTTTTTAGTATTTGGATTTCTCAAAAACTAATATAAATTTAAATATATAAAATAATTAATATTTAAATTATAATAAAATAAAAATCTTAATTCACGTCTTATTCCAAAGCAATCATATTCTAATCATATCTTTTAAACTGTTTTCGAAATCGATTCATCGTAGTCACTGTAGCTGCATAAGTGTTCGATTACAAAATAGATTGAGAAAACTCTTTAAGCTTATTTATAGTAAGTTTTAGATATTTTAGTAATTAAATTAAATTAAATTCTAATTTTAATTAAATTTTAGTTAGAATTATAAATAAATATAATTAAATATCAATTATGTCCAAATAAGATATAATATTTCATATTTATCCTTAGTTATTAAATATCTCATATCTAATCATAAAGTTTTTCAAACTTTACAATTAAGTCCAACTTGAATAAAATATCTTTATACTATTCAACTAGTTCTTTATGTGAGATTCGTTAAGTTCCTAAATATGTTTATAATGATAAGAAATTATGATTAGAAATTATAATTATATAAATTAAAATTCTTTTAATTTATCTTTAATTCTTTAATTAAACAATTCATAATTATAGATCAAGATTGAAGTTTAGAAACTCATCTTGACCAATCAAATATTTATAAATGTCAAAATAATTTTGACTAACTTTTTTGTAAATAAATTTTCCGTATAATTTAATAATTTAATCATGTAATGTTTTTGTTAGACATCAAATATAGAATTAATGTCTACTTTATTTTAAGTTTAATCATAATAGTTTTCGGCCATTAACTATTGACTCAATTAACAATATTTGTAAATTATTTACAAATCATCATTTTATCTTGACTAAAAAGTTTTGAATCAATAATAATTTAGAACAACGAAGCATTCTCCCTAATAGTTTTAAAATAATAAAACATATCTGGATCACTTAGAGATTTCATATAGTTCATACTACATTAAGTAACTACCAAATGAATAACCTATGATTAAAATAAGTCATAAATAGTTTCTAAATATAGCAATCCCTATACAAGATAACTTTAGTGACTTAAAGTTAAATAATCACTTATACAAATGTCACAATGAAAAATTTCATAGATATATAAATAAAGTTCCAAATTGATTTCACATATCAGGCTAGTTTAATAAAATTATTATCTAACAAACACTCACACGTTTATTTAAACGTCTCCATATTTTAGATCAATTACTCTCTTTGTAAGGAAAAACAAAATACATGTTAGTTTTTTTGTATTTTATTAATATCCAATCTTAATAAAACAATGACTAAAAATAATTTAAGAATAATACATAAATGTAATATGAATCTTGTAATTATAATCTCATCATAATTTTAGTTATAATGTATAATTATCCAGTTGACTTTATTATATAACTCTACACACGTATAAGATAACAAACGTTTTTACATAATTATCATTACACTACAATTAAATGGATTTGTTGAAGGGATAAATGTTAAAGGCCAGACCAGTTCATGTCATATTACATTTTAAGCCCATTTGATTTGATCCTTTACGCTCCAACGCTTGAAAGGAAACCCATTAGGTATTTTTCTGATTGATAATATTTATGTTATAGAAATTAGTTCAATATTTGAAATTTAATTAATTTTATTTTCTTTATGTTGAAAATAAAAGATTATAAGTATTAAAAATGTAAAAGATATAATTTTTATAAAATTATTCATAAATTTAAATTTAGTTAATTATTTTGATGTATATTTTTTAAAAAATTTCATTAATTAATTTTATTAAATTAAAATAATATAAAATTTATAAACAAAAAATATGACTCAACATTTTTTTAAAAGATTTAAATTGGCAATTAATATAATCTTAAACAATTAAATTTTAATATTTTCTAATTTATAATTTATCAATTTAATTTCTATAATATCACAATTATATATTTTAAATTTGTTAAATATTGAAGTATTTTTAACAGTAAAATTTAGATATTAATTCAATATATATTTTTCACTTTTCATATTTATAAAATAAAGTATTATTATTATCTTAATAAAAAATATCATTTTAATAAATAAAATAGTTAATTACTTGCTTATTGTAACACCATTAACAACTTTATACAACTAAACGTGTAGATTTGACTCTACAAGATCGAACTTCAACGATCGTGTGAAGTTGGAAGTCTCTCTGAATATTGTTTGGTCTTCAACTCGCAAGCGTTGAAGACCACAAATTCAGATCCATCTGAGTCGAAAACAAAAGAATGGAGTTTTTAGGAATAGATTTCAGTTGCGCTATTGGATCTCTCCGCGAAGGCAAGTTTCCCGATAAAGACTGTTTGCTTCCTCTTATCTCGAGGTTACTTGGCTATTGCATTGTCGCCGCCTCCACCACCGTCAAACTCCCTCAGGTTTTGTTTCCTTCCCGACTTCTGCTTGTCATTTGGTTGTTATGTGTAATTTTTAATTGCTTGGTGGTTGTAGATATTGAAAATATTGAAGCACAGAAGCGTAAGAGGGCTTAGTGTGGTGTCATTTGAGCTTGAAGTAGTGGGTTATACTATTGCTCTCGCCTATTGTCTTCACAAAGGCCTACCCTTTTCGGCTTATGGCGAATTGGCTTTTCTTTTGGTTCAAGGTGCCTCTTTTACTCTATGACTACCATAAATTATTTTGTATACTGGGATATTAGACTGTATTCTTGTTAAGCTAGGTGGGAAATTTTCACAAAATTTTGAAAGAAACTAAATGTTCTTCCATGCTATCAGGGTGGATACAGATCAAGGATCTATAACAATCTGGGATTGATTTTGCATTTGGACTCTAATTTTACAATCCCAGGAAGCATGTATTCAAGTACAGATTGAATTTGATCAATGCTTCTATCGTTTCATATACTAATCCAAATGGTTTTTTAAATAAAGTTCGGGTCTTTTACTTTTTCGGGTGGGTGAGGAGTGAGGGGTGTGGAGAGTTTGTGTTCATCGCACTCAAAGAAACACAGTTGATATTTCTCTCCATTGGCTGATCTTTGACATGAAGCTCGTTAAAAGAATCCACTGAACAACTGGAATGGCATCAAAGCTACCAGAATTTTGGATGCAGACTTAATTCATAAATCAAAATAGCACATTATTATGTTTCAGAAGATAATGCTTCTGCTGTTGTGTCCTTTCGTAAATCCTGTTAATGAAGTTTGTATGTCATAAAAGCTACGGAATTTCTAGTGTATGGTACTTCATGCATGTTTCATGTACATTGGCGTGTGGTATGGGTCTAAAAACTGTCTAGCTAGATGACTGCTCGTCATTTTGGTCATTCAATGTATTCAATTCTACGCATGATAATTCAGCATTCTTCTAGATGACATCATGTTTTGGTGATTTACCATGTTGATTCTGTTAATAAAGATTCGGTCTATTCAAAATTGATATCGGTCTTTTTATGATTTTTTTTTATGGCATACAGAAACTTTAAAACATATAATGCACTCCTTTTCTGCTTTTGTTTTGCAGCAATTATTTTGGTTTCCATTATCTACTACTTCTCGCAACCTCTGGGTGCCATGACATGGATCAGACCATTACTGTAAGTTGCTATTTCTTATCTGCTTTTGTTTCAGAACAATTATTTTGGTTTGTGTTATCTACTACTTCTCACAACCTCTGGGTGCCATGACATGAATCAGCCATACTTCAAACTTGGAACTTGCAAGAATTTCAGTTAGAATAAATTACTCCTTCTTGTTGCGTTTCAGATATTCTGCTGTGGCACCCACTATTTTGGCTGGTCAAATTAATCCTGTTCTTTTTGAAGCTCTATATGTAAGTGGCAATTCTCTTATTTGTTTGTCTTGTCTTAACTCCCCTAATACCCAGTTGTACGAATTCCCCAAATGCCCTCCTCGGTTATCCAGCTGCACTTCCTTCCGTGTAATAATCCAAGGACAACAGGAAGAATGTTAAGTTTGGTTCTTCTTCACTCTATTCTTTCATGTATCTGTAGCATACCTAATGAGGGGACAATCTGTTGCAGGCCTCCCAACATGCTATTTTTCTCTTTGCTAGGATACCACAGATCTGGGAGAACTTTTCTGTAAGTGTAGAATATTGGACATTTAAGCTTTTAATTGGTGAATCCTTCTAAATTTCTCTATTTGGGGAAGTTAAACTTTGCATTTAGCAGTCAGTACTTCATCAGATTGACTCATTACATGCAGGAGTTGGATTATATTTTTCTCTCAGAAACAATTTTCAGCATCCATACCTGAACCCCGTATCAATATCCATTTTCTTGAGTGTTGCAATGCAGTTTTATTTGTTGAGTGTTGCAAGGATTAGAGGTTGCAATGCAGTTTTATTTGTTAAGTTTATAAGTAATACATACTGAGTGGGAGTCATACTAACCTTGTGAGGGGCTATTCCGTGATTTTTTCTTTGGTGCTAACCACACAAGAAGTTCATCATAAGAAGCTCGAGTTATTTCAATTTGTCCAATAAGACCAATCTGGTCATCATTGATCGTCCATAAGGGTACATAAAGCTTACTAGGCCCATCCCATGCCTTTTTATGTTGTCTGCTAATTTATTTGGACACCAGTGCATGAAATTCCTCATTGGGATTCTCTTGATGTGACAAAAATGGTTGGATTAGTAGGCGAGTAGATTATTATCAGTCAGAATTTAAACATATGCTCAGAAGAGAGTAGCATATTGTGCTTGCGGTCTGAATTTGCAATTTTTCTTCCATGATTTTCTTCGTAGTGAATTTGATTCAGGTTACATTTTCAATTTGATAATGCGAAAATGCTGTTTGAGCAGAATAAAAGTACTGGAGAACTCAGCTTCTTGACATGTTTGATGAATTTTGCTGGCTCTATTGGTGAGTCCATTTTGATTTTTCTGTATGTCTTTATATCTACACAAAAATATTATAGTCCTCAAATTTTGACATGTTTTCCATCTTGTTTTTTCCAATCTTTTTACCTTTTGATTTCCAGTTAGGGTTTTTACCAGCATGCAGGAAAAGGCCCCAACAAGTGGTATCCTTATTTTAGTAAACTATTATAATTACCTTTTGAAAGTGGTGCATGTCAAGTTTTGAGGTTTTGCTTGGAAGAAATAAGCAATGTTTTATTTCTTTTAGGCCAGTGTCATAACCTTTGCCCTTTTGCATGATGTACTGTTTCTGATTTAATTACAGTGAGACTTGATGCCCTTGAAGTATATAAAGCAATGAGCAACTTGTTGAGGAGAAACATTGCTTAAGTCTCAATATTTACTTGGGTATCATTTTGTTGTCCTTAACTTTCCTTTAGTTATTATGGGCTCTGCACTTGGTGCCATCACAAATGGTACTATCCTCAGTCAAATAGTTTGGTATCAGAAGCCAGAAGCTAAGAAGGAAAAGAAGGTAAATTAAAAGGAAACATCTGTCACCAAGCTTTGCTTCAATTAAAGGTTCAACATGTGAGGCAGTGTAGCAATGCATGTAAAGCTTCAAAAGGTCGGAGTGAAAGGCATCACCCATCCTTCAACTATATCAAGTGTTGCAATTTCAAGCTAAATGGATTATTACATCAGTTTTTTCTAAGTATACAGCTTGCTCTAGACAGCAGAAGCATTGAATTGTAATACTCTTAAGATAGTCAGTTCCCTTCATAAAGTAATTTAGTTTTGAGGATATAATATGAAATGACAAGGCCTGAACTGAGATAAAAGATCGGCCAAGTCATTACATGGGCTTAACAGCTTCACCTATTGACCTCTTCAAGTAGAGTCATCTTCCTCCTCCCCAAATAGTCGAATGTCTGAAGTGCCGAGAAACAAGAGAATCGTTATACCCTAGTTGCTAAATGTCTGAAGAGCCGAATCGGGCAGAAGCTTAGCCAAACTTTAACTATCTTTAGATATTAAATTATAGAAAGGTTTAATGATTCACAACCTAAAAAGCTCTAGTTAAGTGCTTTTCCGCGCTCGTATAGGCTGGGACCTTGGGGCTTAAAGCATTGGAAACTTTACAGATAACATGCAGATGTAGTTGGAAGGAATCTGATACACGGAGTGGAAAAAGGTCTGAATGACAAGTTGGATTGATATACAGTTGGAGACGCACCAGCAAACGTGTATATTGTGATTAAAGTGAAAAAAAAAATAAAGGATACGAAAATGACGACTACTCGTGTAAACTGTGATTAAACTGAAAAAGTAAAGGCATGACAGCGTTTTAGTGTTCTTCTAGATTTAATGACTTACAAAGATAGTAGAACATGAGTTTGTTTTAGATGGCCTACCTGTTAGCTGAAGATTCACGCAAGTTATCTATTTGTCCTTCAGAGTCTTTAACACCTGGAAAAAAGCATGGAAGTTTCTACCCTTTTCAAAGCTGACACAACTGCCTGGCAATTCCAAATATGGGTAACCTCAAATGTCCAAGCGGAGACGGGACATAAAACCTAATCGATTTGAAATAATAACAATCATTGCTAAAACCTGGCCTAGTTCCACGTGCTTACGCAAGGAAATTACCCCGCCTCCAAAGTTATGCCTCTCCCTTCTTTACCACAATCATTCATGCCAATTCCCCATCCTAATAGGGATCATTGTCTTTCAGTGCTAATATAAACCTGCCAAGCTCGTTGACGAAATGATGGGAGGAATTTTCCCAATGATGAAGTGTGTGATAGTGGAATTTACTAAGGACGCATGATGAAACATGCACCGAAGGAGACATAATGAAGTTAAATACAACTGGAATAGACTTAGAAAAGTTAACTTGATCTTATCAAAGGAGCATAAACATTTCTGAATTGAACTGGAACAATCTCATTTCAGTTTTGACAGGCTGAGATAAAAGAATGATAAATCTGAAACGTACTTACAGAGAACCGAAGAAGCTGGACAAGGGGATTTGCCTCCTACAATGCATGCCTTAAGTTTTCGGTATTTGATTAGCAATGCTATTCTTAGCTCGTAATATCCAAACTGAAATGGTCAGCACATACCACTTGCAGAATACATTAAGGTAGAGGTTTAAAATAAAAAAGAATCATGCCAATTTCTCAATCACTCGTAAAATGTAAAAATCAGAAATCAATGACGAAGAAAAAATGCATAAACCTTTACTTTCTTGACAATAGGACTCAATTCCAAAGTCAAAGGAGAATACACACTACACAGAAGCCAGAGCCAGATAATACAAACGCAAAACAATGCAATCAAAAACCCTGAAGGACTGCTTCCAATGACATTACCAGTCCTGCAATCTTCACTTGAAATTTGGGGATAAATCTTAATCTAATTAGCTTATCAAATGCTACTAGCTTCGCGAACTGTTACCAGCACTTGACCACCTTCTCAACCTGCTAACAACAAAACTCCTTCCACTAAAAAGACCTAATCGTGACCTGATCGAATTCCATCGCACAGTACTGCTCGATGCAACATGCAGCTCTGCAATTCGAAGTGCTGCTAAAGGAAATTCAACTCCATTATCCTGCACCCCACCGTCACTAGCACTAGCATCCTGATGCTCAGGTTCACCACTATCCAAATTCACAGCAAGAGACCCCCTAGCCGATCTCAACCAATCGGCACCATCACAAGTCACACCCCCACACTTCTTGACCTTCACTTTAACCAAATTAGGGAACCCAGTAGCAAGAGCCTCCATTCCATGATTTGAAACCGGGCAACTCTTAAGGCAAAGCTTTTTCAAGGCAATACATTTGGTTGCAATACACGAAATTGCAGCATCACCAACAGTATCGCTCCCACACAATGCCAAACGCTCTAGATTTTGACAATTTGAAGCTAACATTTCTAAGCTGTCCTTAGTAGGATTGACACCAATAAGTACCAACTCTTGTAAATTAGGGCAATTCTTAGCCACAGCGACCAACCCTTCGTCCCCAATCCGATTCGCCTTCCACCCATCAATGTGAAGCTTTCTCAAGACCCTGCAACGCTCAGCCACCGATACAAGCCCAAAATTAGTGCACTCAGGGGTTTTCACTAGGTGCAGGATCTCTAGGTCCAAACAATTGGAGATTGCTGCAAGACCAACGTCGCTAACCTGAAGCTTTTCTAGATGAAGCTCCACCAGACCTTTGACTTCTTCGGCAACCAGTTGAAGAAGTATGTCCCAATCACCAGAGCACCTAAAAAGCTTTAAACTCCTTAGATTCTTTGAACCTCCTATAAGTTGACTAAAACACAGTCCATTATAAAGCTCCTTTAAGCAGATCATCTTTAGCGAAGCTGCGGCTAATCCTGGCCCTATCGGCTCGGCCGCAGCTCCGTCGCTGATTCCACGTAACCGCTTTACCGACAATTCTTCCAGAGACGCGCAGTTTTCCAGAATCGCATTCATTCCTTTGGCTCCAAAAGTGCAAGATCCACAAGACAGCTTCTTCAATCCTCTACAATTCTTCGCGAACTCTGTCATTCCGGCGTCGGTGAGCTCGCGACATGCGCGGAGCTTGAGACGCGTGAGGTTCCTGCATCGTTCGGAGATAGATATCAGCGCATAGTCGCCGATGCTCACGGACCTCCTCTCGCATTTGAGAGCGAGTTTGGTGACGGAATCAAATCTCGAGAACAGATTTGATATCCACGCCAAGAGATCCGCCCGCGCGTTGAGAGAGATACGTTGACGGTTCTTTCCTTCCACTTCTAACCACCGGCGACAAACCAAAGAGCAATTTTTCCGGTCACCGGAGCCCAAAAACTGGAAAATGCAAGCCAAACAGTCGTCAGGTAGATTCGAGATATAATCACGGACTCCGTCCGTGAGCTCATCATCATTCAACCCTTCTATCTGCATCGACGAGATGGTGAAAATTGACTTGGGTCTAGAACGGTAACTACGGTGTAGGGATTCACGGCGGCTCTGAATTGCTGTCGATGAATTTGATTGGCCCATCCAAGTATTCTATTAAAGATGGACGGTCGTAAGTACGCCCTTAGCCTGAGCGCCACGCTAGCGGCGCTACTCCTCCAACAGAGAATACTACTTGGTCAGGTGTTTCTCCGTTTCTCCTTCCTCGGACTTGAAAATGGATTTCATTTGGCTTTTTTTCTCCTTTGGTTTGTTGATCTTTCACGTGTCTCGACTCGACTCTCGTGGCGTTTTATTTCCTTTCCTTTTCGTTTATCTTTTCCCCTGGATATTTGAACACGATACATTATTGGTTAATGGTTAGAAGGTCTCCCCCACTCAGGATTTCACAGAGTGAGGTCGTTCCCATTTCATTTATGTGGACTTGACGTTTCCCCTGCGTCAATTGTTTGACCCGGTGTCAAGGGACGGAAGGTTTAGGATGAGGGCGTCGCATAGGATTACTTTGCCCATTATTTAAACTTATGTCTTGGTCTTGGATCACAATTATTTATCCTTATCCTCGCGTTCTCAATTATTATTTATATTAAAGAGATTTAAACAAAAAATTTCAACACCACCTTATTTTTAATAAGTGGAACTAATCTTTTATGTTATATAAATTTTTCTATTTTTATTTTGTCTTTTTTTTTAATTTATTGAAATAATTTAATTAGGAATAATATTTGGGCCCAAACTCGGGCTCGATCAGTCCAACCCCACTCCTCTCCAGTCCAAAATTAACCAAGTCATTCCCAATTTGACAAGACTAGGCTTTGGTCCATAATTGAGTCGAGCTCAGGTTATCCAAGACTAACCTAAACCTAAAAACTTGATAATTACAAAAAAAAATTGTCATTTTTTATTTCTAATTTTAAAAATTAGGTCGGTTAAATCTAAGTTAAAGCCCTAAGTTTAGGATTGAAAGTTTGAAAATTTGTTATTGGATTGTTTTAATGTAAAGTAAAGCCCAATACTGCTTGGACTGGATGGTCCATTCTCGTCGGGCTTCATACTAAAGCCCAAGCAGGAAGCAAGAGCGAGCATCGTCCCATAGTTTCTGTTGGTACGGTGACTTCAACTGCTGTTATTATCTTGAGGAAGAGCTAAATAAAGCAGCTGTATGTTGTTAGTTTCATTCATTCAACATCGAGGCCTCGCCTTGCTTACATATTGTACACCACGTCCGACTGTATCGTTATGTGTAATCATCATTTCTTTAGGCTACATTGCTATGTTACCTTCTCTAAAGATGCTTGCACTCTGCGATCCTTGCAATATATAAAGATGCTTTGCCTTCGGCTTGATAAAAGATGTTGGAACTCCTGAGATCAAATTTGAGATCATTTACGTTTCATCGATTTTGTTTGAATTTTACTTGTTTATGAAAAATAGAATAAGTAAGTTTATTAAAATATCAATAAAGATCAAATTGGGCCGGAAATAATTTTTACAATATGTCTTTAATTTTATCCACAACCACTATCATTTAAATGCGCACAGGATAAATCTCTGAATTGACGCAATAGCCTGCAAATTACGTCAACCGCATATCTTGTATGACAGACTCAATCAAGAGAGCGTAAGTAGGAGGATTCGAACACAAGAACTTTTGGCCTCATGTGCCCCTAGCCTGATCCCCTAGGGGAGGTTATGTGTATAACTTCACTCTCGCAAGACATGTATCCAACATCCTAAATAATATCCGAATACGTACGCCGCAAGAGTAACATGTTAGAGCACTTACGTCACTAACTTAATCATGGCATCATCCTTTAATACGTAAATGTTATAACATTTTAAAACCAAATTCCTCATTTCGTTTCATAAATACCAAATATGTACATTGAAATTTTACAAAATCATCAAAATATGTACATTATCAAAACTAAACACAAAACACGTTACATACATGAGGAATTATATAAAAATTTCTATCTAATCCTTCAGTCTTAGTTAACCAACATTTGAATCATTCTTTGATCTAAAAGTACAAGAATTATGTTTCTTGTAGGGTCTCTCTGTTACTAGTGTTTACTCTCGATCATGAAATGTCAACATTGCAATTTTGGTGAGTTTTGCGAACTCATTGAGGTAACCATCCTTAATGGTTCTGTTAGGCCCCGAATTTTTTTAATGATGTCATTAAGCATGAATCGAGTTAATTTTGTGTTTATGGCTTAGTTTAACAAATTTGAGTATGTTAGTGGTTACTTGGAGTATAATTGAGATTAAATATGGTTTAAATACAGCATTAGAGGATTAATTTGTGTAAGGGCTTTTTGGAAAGTTTACTTAAGTTGGAATGGATTTAGGCTTATTAAGAGGGGTATTATGGTCTTTGTCTCATTCCTTAGGTTAAGAGAAAAGAAAAGAGAAAGAAAAGAGAAAGAAAGAGGAAAAAGAAAAGAAGAAGAAAAGAAGAGAACAGTAGTGCCGACGGTGAGAAGAAGAGAAGAGAAGAGAAGTTTCGCGATCTTTGAGTTTTCCGACTGATTTGAAGCTATTTCTGGTAAGTTTAGCTTCCTTCAAACTTGTTATGGTTAGATTTAAACCTAGATATGTTGAATATGTAGCAGAATCGACGATTTAGGGTTTTTGGGTGAAAAGATGGGTAGATCCTTGGGTTGATGCATTTGTGCTTGATTTTGAGTTGTTAAGGGGTTAGAAATGTAGCATAAGTCTTGATCTACAGTTTAGATTTGGTGCATTTGAGTTTGGTAACGATATGAAGTCGAAAAATGCAAGAAAAAGGGTTTCGGAGTCGCAGCTCCGACCCGCACATCGCGACGTGCGCAAGAGCACGCCGCGACGTGCGGAGAAAAATCGCACGTGACGCACGCTTTGGTGCACGCCGCGACGAGCGTCCCTTCGTCGCGGCGAGCCCCCCTGTTTTTAGAAAGTGAGATTTTTAGTATTTTGGGCATATCTTTTGGTGTAGATGTCCAATTGAGGGAGTCGGGAAGTTCGGAAATTTCCTTGAAGGGTTCGGAATTTTAGGAGAAGATCGAATATAGATTTTTAGTGCTTTAATTTGAATATTTTCTGCGGATATTGATTAAATGGAACTTGGTTTATTTTTAGGAAACTAAGCTGACCTATTTCCATCGCAAGAGGAAGGACATCCGTGAATTGGATACTCGAGTGATTCTAGGTGGGTAATATGTTTATGGTTATTGTGAGTATGGGCAAATTGCTTGATGTATGCTTGCTTGCATTATGTGAAATTTACTTGTGTTGAATTATATGAGAACATTGAGAATATTGAACATGCATTGTGATTAAAATCTTGAATGGCTTTGATAGGCCTTATGGCAATGGACAAGAATGAGATTGTAGAACAATGTGAAAAATGCGTTGAGCATGAATCGAATGCATTATGTGATTTGTTTGGGTAAGAGAGTTACGGATGGAGTCACGTGCACGTTGACATAACTTCGGATTATGTGGCAACGAGATCCTTGAGAAATCGAACTCGGATAGTTTTACGGATTTAACTTCGGTTTATCCGGATGGATTATACGGAACTCTCGAGCCAATTGTTTGTACATACACGATTGATTTGTTGAGCATAATATATGATGGATTTGACGGATATGTTGTATAATAATTGTTATGTTGAGAAACAGAAATTGCGTGACATATGTTTATATGAATGTGAACCAAATGATGAATCTTGACTTGAATCTTGACTTGCTATTGATATATGTATATTGCTTGATTGTGTGGCTCGTTGCCAATGTCTATAAACGTATATGCCACTGAGCTTCGCAGCCCACCCCATTACTCTCCCCTCCTCAGGTGCAGATCGAGACGATTGTCAACCTTGCAAGGCATCGGAAATCTCAAGCTAGTTAGGAGCCTTGTATAAGTTAGTACTTTGGTTAGCCCGCCAGCATTTCATCATGGAGCATACTCATGTATTTTGGATTTTAAATTCTATTTTGTGTTATGCTACAATTGAGAATGTTTGCTGAATTTCCTTTAATAGTATGAAATCCCTATGGTATGAGGTCTTTAATTCATAGTGTGAATGTTATGGAAATGTATGTATAGCTTATAGAATATGCGAATTGTATGTGTGTGTATCGAATGATCGAATTGCGATTGTGTATGGATGTTGGGATCGGGTCCAAAGGTATTTGGGCGCCCGGCGAGGGCCCAACTCGAGGGGCCACCTCGGGAATCGAGAATTCGAGGTCCGAGCTCAACATGTTTGGTATCAGAGCGCCTAGGTTTAGGTGTCCTCGGCTTAGAATGCGTATAGGATGACGTGTTTGCTATTTGTTGATTTGTTGCATTGGATTGATTGCATTACGTGACATGCATATCATGCATACATGTAGATTTCCGTATAGCTAATCCTTAGTGTTTACCTTTGAAAAAGTACGATGCTACCTCGTAGAAGGACACGAGGAGTTATGCGAGGGTCTGCTGCACCTGACTCTCCGACTAGGGAGGAGAGGACCGATGAGTCTGTAGTCCCAGTAAATGCTGAGGCGTCTGTAGGGCTAGAGAGTGAGCCCATTCCATCGCCGACTCAGGAGTTGCCAGCTATGCAGGAGCAAGTGCCTCCGTTGGATCCTAGGCTGTTTCAGGCGTTTAACCAGGCCTTTGTCCAGGCTATGGGATAGATGCCTCAGCCTTCTGCTTCAGCCCCAGTTCAGAAGAGGAGACGGTTTGATCGATTGAGGAAGTATGGGGCAGTTGACTTCTTTGGGACATCCGATCCCGAGGAAGCTAAGACATGGTTGCGAAAGACTGAGAGAGTGCTAGATCAGATGGAGTGTGATGATGACGAGAGAGTCATCTATGCGGCAAGTTTGCTTCAGGGAGATGCTCTTCACTGGTGGGAGACTGTACCAGGGAGTCAGATGAGGTCAGTAGGGTTGGCATAGCAGGATTTTGTGGTTGCTTTTAAGAAGAAGTATTTGTCAGAGGTTTATGTTCAGCAAAAGCAGAGGGAGTTCCTCAGTTTGGCTCAGAGGGAGATGACAGTCGCTGAGTATGAGCATCGGTTCACTCAGTTGGCGAGGTATGCTTCGGATTTGATGTTGAGCGAGGCTGCTAGGTGTCGCCGGTTTGAGTCAGGGCTACATTTGGCTATCAGAGAGAAGGTGATTGTGCAGAATTTCTGTGATTTCCAGCAGCTGGTTGAGGCAGCTTTGAG
>JANTNU010000002.1:3177118-3187722 GCA_024752395.1 Erythroxylum havanense
ATATTGTAAAATAAATATTGATACAATTATAAAATAATCAATGGATTACATCTTCCAAACATATTATACAACAGGGGTATTTCTGTCATTAACACTGTTTTTTGTTCTGTCCCCAGCAACCAAACACATTTCTGTACTCAGGACGAGGATAATTATCTCTGTTCTGTCCACCATAACCAAACATCTCCCTGTTTCTAATTCTTGTTTTGTCCTGTCCTGTCCTGTCTTGTTCTGTCTCGTCCCATTTCTGCATGCTGAAGACGCTAACCAAATGCTAACTTAACATTGCTTTAATTTTTACTAGTATTATTTCAGTCTAAAACTACACAAGTTATAATAAAAAATTTAAAATATAAATAATTTTAGAAAGTCCTATTTGTCAAAAGTTTTAATGAAATTCTTGTTTTTCGTTCTCAAACATAAATTACTTTAATTCTGAACCTTTATTAAACACATTGTATTTTAAAAGTAAGAGTTTTTATTAACATGTTGGAAGAATTGTGAATATTAAAAACACCAGTTTTTGAAAATCTAAACCATCGTTCGATTTTTACACTTAGCCACCCCATTTTGCTCCATAATATATAGGGCTATCAACTCTCTTTTGATTCCTTAGTCTTCATAAAAAGTCACAAACTCTTCAAATAGAAACTCTCCTCCACGATTGGCTCGAAGCACCTTAAGATTTTTTCCACTTTGTTTTGCTGCCATTGCTTTAAACTTCTTGAAATATTCAAAGATTTTGGACTTGAGTTGTAGAAAATACACCAAACTCATTCTACTGAATAACATGTAATGAAAAACCAGTATACATCATATCATCGATGTAGAGACTTACTATTACCACATCATTCATACCTTTTTTTAGATACAAGGTTGGCTCATGCATACTCCTTTCGAACTCGTTATTTTGAAAGAAATTATCGATCTTTCCATACCACACTCTAAGGGGGCTTACTTCAACCCATAGAGTGCCTTTTTCAACTAAAAAATTTATCTTGATTCCTTGAATCTTCGAAGCCTGGGGGTTGAGTTATATACACTTCTTCTTGTAAATCGCCATTTAAGAAAGTAGATTTTACATCAAATTGGAACATTTTCCATTCCTTATGCGTTGTGAATGCCAAAATAGTTCTAATTGTTTCAAATCGAGTTACTGGTGAGAACGTTTCCTCATAATCGACGCCTTATTATTGAGCATAACCTCACTACAAACCTTACCTTATGCTTTTGAATCCTTCCATTTGTCAAGAATTTAGTTTTAAAAATCCATTTCAGATTGATAGCATTTTTACCTTTAGGAAGATTGAATAGTTCCCATGATTAATTTTTCTCAATAATATGAAGTTCTTCTTCTACTGCTCTTTGTCATTACTTCTCTTTTATTGCTTCCTCCAATGTGATAGGATCAGATCCCCACTGAATAGAATCAATGGTGATGTCACCTCTCATTCAATTTCGAACCAACGTCGAGAAATTCTATCACACTTACTTCTGCATAATTAGGTTGATTCATCAGGTGAAGACTCTTCGAATGAGGAAGTTTTGCTTGATAGTGGACATGACATTGCTAGAGTTGACTTTTGCGAGGTACCAGGAGATGGTATTATTGGCTCTTCATTTACTACAATGTCTTCCCTTTCGTTTGTTTCCACTTGAGCATTTGACTTCTTGATTTTTTCCTCCCATGATCAATGGCCTTGTTTGTCAAATACAACATTCTTATTTACTGAAATCTTGCCACTTAAGGGATCATATAATCTGTAAGCCTTAGAGTGAGAGGAATAACCGATGAAGATGTATCTTTGTGATTTCTCTTCTAGCTTGTGCCTATCAGTTGTATGCAAAGCATAACATATGCAACTGAAAACATATAAGTGACTCACCTAGGGTTTATTGCCATTCCAAGCTTCATATGGCGTCTGATTTCACACAGCCTTCGTAGGAGATATGTTGAGAAGACACACTGTCATTACTACACCTTCAACCTAAAAACTATTAGGAAGCCCCTTTGATTTTAGCTTTAATCGAGCTATCTAAACCACCGTTCGATTTTTACGCTCAGCCACCCCATTTTGCTCCATAATGTATAGGGCTATCAGCTCTCTTTTGATTCCTTAGTCTTCATAAAAAGTCACAAACTCTTCAAATAGAAACTCTCCTCCATGATCGGCTCGAAGCGCCTTAAGATTTTTTCCACTTTATTTTTCTGCAATTGCTTTAAACTTCTTGAAATACTCAAAGATTTTGGACTTGAGTTGTAGAAAATATACCCAACTCATTCTACTGAAACCATCAATAAACAATAGAAAGTACCTACTTCTAGACAGGGATTCAGCCCTCATAAGACCACAAAAATTAGCATGAACCAGTTCTAACAAATCCTCTACATGTCTCGACTTGCCAAAAGGGAATGTTTTCTTGGCTTGCTTCCCTATCACGCATCCTTCACACTTTCTCTAGAGGCACGATGGAAGGTATGTTGCTGACCAATAAATAGTTGTAGACCTTTGACATTTAAATGTCTATACCTAAGGTGCCATAACTCACTTTATCTCATTGTCCCGTTTATCATAGCTGCATCTGTAGAGATATCAAGGGGAAACATCCTATTGAATGACATATTAGCACATGATAGAATTTCATCTTTGTTTTTTATCAAACATTTTTCATTTTCAAACACAACAGAGTAACCTGACTCGATTAGTTGCCCCACACTTAGTAAATTATATGTAAAACATAGAGCAAAGCGCACATCTTTAATTAACTTCTTTTGGTTACCTATAGACACCACTGTAGTCCCTCAACCTTCAATTTAGAGCTACTTGTTATCACCAAGCCGAACATGTGACCATATTGATTCATCAAGATCTTTGAATTTGGATTTGTCACCAGTAATGTGATGCAAGTAGCCACTGTCAACATATCATATATCTCCAGCAACAATCTCTTTGCTTGACCGATTCACTAATAAGAAGTCATCTTGCTCTTCATCCTCCTCAGCATAATTACCTTCTTCTGGTTTGGACCTACAAAATTTGTCTGTTTATCCATTTTTTTACAATAGGAACAATGTAAGGAACTGCTCCTTCCATAGCCTCTAACTCAATCTTGAAAACCTGCTCTACCTCTTCCCCTAGCATGTTGACTTGATGACTCCAACTCCCTTTTGATATGGAGTTCTTTTTCTTCTTCTTTTGCAGCAGTTCTGTTGATCCTGACCTCATTTGCTTATAAAGCCCCCATCAGTTCATCGAATGAAAAAATAGACAAATCTTTCTAAAAAGGAATTGATCTTCCTTCCTTTATTTCACAAAGATTTGTTATATATACAATAAAAGACTCCTAAGACTCCTAAAGAATAAAGACTCCTAAATAATAGCCTTTAACTACGTAACAACACCTTCCATATACAATTATACCTAAATTGCAACACCTTCCATATATACAATTCTACCTAAATTACCACACTCTCCATATATACAATATCTAATACTCCCCTTCAAGTTGGTGTATGATGATTTCGAATTCCCAACTTGCAAAGAAGGTGTTCAAATTGATGACGATCAAGTTACTTTGTGAATATATCTGCCAATTGTTCGTTTGTACGCACATGGCTTGTAATAATACTTCCTCGTTGTATTTCATCCCAAACAAAGTGACAATTAATCTCAATATGTTTGGTTCTCTCATAGTACATAGGATTGACAACAATATGTAATGCTGCTTGATTGTCACAATACAAGCATGCAAAATTTTCATCAAACACTCTTAAGAATTCTAAAAGTCCTTGTAACCAATTCAACTCACAAGTCGTGGTAGTCATGGAATGATACTCAGCTTCAGTAAAGGAGTGAGATACTGTATGCTACTTCTTGATCTTCCAAGAAATAGGAGATTTACCCAACAACACTATATAGCCTGTCAAAGAATGGCGAGTCAAAGGACAGCTTGCCCAATCTGATTCACAATAAGCCAATAATCTCAAATCACTATCCGATGATAAAAAAATGCCTTGTCCAGGACTTCCCTTCAAATACCTCTAACACGTAATGTTGCTTCCCAATGATCCATTCTTAGATTCTGCGTAAACTGAGCTAATACATGAACAGAATAGTAAGCCTCAGGTCTAGTGATGGTTAAGTATATTAGTCGTGCCACCAATCGTTCGTATGGTTTTGGATCAGCCATAAATGTCCCATCTACAAGACCCAAACGGTGATTCTGCTCGATTGGAACTAAAGTTGGCTTGGCTCGTAGTAGTCCAGTTTCTGTAATAATATCAAGTGCATACTTCCTCTGACATAGAAAAATTCCTTCAGGTCCATGATCCACTTCAATACCGCGAAATATTTAATCAATCCAAGATCTTTCATATGAAAGCATGAGCTAAGATATTGTTTAAGTTTATCTATAGCCTTAACATCATTTCTAGCAATTATCAAATCATCTACATACACCAACACATTTAGACGAGTGGGATTCTTGCAATAAGTGAATAGAGAATAATCTGAATAAGATTAAAGAAATCCATATCTTTTCAACGCTATCACAAACTTAGAGAACCAACACCTAGGAACCTGTCTCAATCCATATGAAGATTTCTTCAATTTACAAACCTTTGTTTGATCCGAGGAGGAGAAACCTGGAGGCAACTTCATACACACTTCTTCATTCAAATCCCCATGCAAGAAAGCATTGTTCATATCCATCTGATGGAGCTCCCATTTCTTCACTACTGCCACAACCAATACTGTTCTTGTCGTGGCCATCTTTTCCACCGGAGCAAACGTTTTATTATAGTCAATTCCTTCAATTTGTTTAGTCCCCAATATCACTAACTAGGCCTTATATCTCTCAATTGTGCCATCTGACTTGTACTTTATCTTGTATACCCATTTAAGTCCTATGGCCTTCTTGTCTGCAGGCAATTTCTCAAGTGTCCACGTTTTATTATCTTCTAGTGCCTAAATTTCTTTTCTCATGGCATCCCTCCATTTCTCTTCTTTTACTGCTTCTGCATATCCCTTAGGCTCCAAAATAACATTAACTACAACTAGAAAATATCGATGTTTTTACAAAAAATTGGCACATGTCACATAATTGGATATAGGATAAGGAGCAATACCTGAGGAACATTGCTTAGAGTTAGGTTTAGCATGAGTGGGGTCCTTCAAACACTGAGCACTATAGGTGAAAAAATTCTTCAAAAAAAACTGATGGTTTAGGTTGTAATTGTCCTCTTCCTAAATTCTCTTATTCATTTCTCTCTATACCATCTATCTTATCATCATCCCATCTTAATTCCTCAATTCTATTAGTACTCCCCCTTGCTTCTTCAATGTCAACTCTCTCCCTCAAGTTTGCATCTTGACTACTTGACGCAATTTTTGTGGTTATGTTTACATCCATCTCATCATCAATCACCATATATGTTGCTCGTTCAGAATTAATTTCAATAACTTTTTCTTTATTTTTAGCATATGCAAATACATGCTTATGGAATATCACGTCACGCGACACAAATTATTCTCCATTTTTCACATCATACAGACATCATCCTTTCTTGCCCAAAGGATATCTTACAAAAACACATTTTCTACTTTGCTCACGAAACTTATCTTTTTCCCTTTTGACCTGTCTGGCATAACAAAGACACCTAAATACCTTGAGACACCTCATACAGAGTCTTCTCATCAAGCAAAGATGAAGGAGTTTGGTTTATCAGGTATCCTGTAGTTAACACACATTCACCCAAAATTGAATAGGCAACCGATCTTTAAACCTTAATGCTCTAGTCATGTTCAGTATATGTCTATGTTTCCTTTCTACGCGCTCATTCTGTTGTTGCGTTTCAACACAAGACGTTTGAAGCAAGAATCCTTGAGTTTCAAAATAAGGTTTCAAACAAGTAAATTCAATCCCATTATCACCCCCGAACATCTTTGACTTGTTTCTTGAATTGATGTTCAATCATTGTGCACAAATTCCTAATTGTTTGTTCTATTTGTTTCTTTCCAAGCAATAGATAAATCCAAACAGCACGTGAATGATCATCCATAATTGTCAAAAAATAAAATGCACCACAAGCTATAGGTTCTTTGTAAAGACCCCATAAATCACAATGAATTAAAACAAAAAATTCATCAGCTTTATTATTACTTTGAGGGAAAGCTCCACAGCTTTGTTTAGCTCGATAAAAAATGTCACAAAATTCATGATCATTACTTCTAGCAACAACTCTATTTCCAATTTCAATAACCTTAGACAAAGCTTTCACACGTGGATGTCCTAACCGTCAATGCCATAATTCCTTCTCATTTCTACCACTAACTTTATTCGCTTGTACTAATGTTGTTGATCGAAAAGGTAGACCCCATCGCACTGCTCACCAGCTCCAATTAAAGTCCTCTAAGCTCAGTCATGTATTACACACAACTGATCAGTAAATGTGACAATGCCTTTTAGTTCTCGCAATAATTTAGCTATAGAAATTAGAGTACAATTCATCTGTGGAACAAACAAAACATGATTCACATATATATTCTTTCCTAAGCACAGTTTTCTTTCTTTCACAGCCACTGTATGGTTTCCATTAGGCAATCTCACAGGATATGATGAAATATCTCAAACGTTGGATACTAGGCTCACATCACTAGTCATATGATGTGAGACTCCTGAATCCACAATCCAATCATTTAATGATAAATTTGTATTACTAGAAAGTTGTTCCACTCTGCTTGTTTTGTTCGCACTCAACATGTCAAACAACTTTGACCATTGCTCATCACTCAGTCCAAGGATTCCATTGCGATCAACTTCTGTAGCATTCCTGGTTTCTTCTATTGCAGCTAGAGTGGCATTTGCTATCGTACCTCCTCGACTGTAACTCGTAAAGATTGAACGAGCTCCTCTATGAACTCGATTACCACCTTTTCCAATCCCTCGAGGTCTGTCTCCCCACCATTCTGGGTACCTAATAATCTGAAAACATTCTTTAGCTTCATGCCTAGGAGGTTCACAATGGCTACAAATCTCATTCTTGTTGTTCTTTACGCGCACAACAGTTGTTTTAGCACTTGACACTACTTGTGCTACAAATCTTACAACTTCTCCATGTCCCTCCTTAATTCTAACTATATTTCTGTCTCTCTTCGTGGATCATCATAGAGTAAACTTTATTCAAATTAGGCAATGGTTCCAAACTCAACATATTAAAACGCAAAGTTCCATACATCACATTATCAAGACCTATCAAGAACTGATGAATCCTTTCTTCTTCCATTTTTCTTTCAAGTTCGGCATAAATATTGCATATGCAACATCCATATCGACAGGCAGATATGAATTCATAATTCGCTAGCTCATCCCACATCACTTTTATGCGCCCGTAATATGTCATCATTGCTTGTCCTTGTTGTTTATAGGCAGTAATATCAGTTTTCAATTGATGGACACGAGGCTCATTCGCAATGGAGAATCGTTGTTAAAGATCCTCTCACAGATCCTTTACATTCTCTAGATATGTTATGATAGAATGCACAACAGGTTCAATTGTATTAAAAATCCAAGCCACCAGCATCGAATTCACCGTCCACCAATCTTCGATTTCAGATGAATCTTTATTCGGTTTCTCTACACTCCCATCAATAAATCCAAGTTTCTTCTTTGCCCGAAGTGCATTGCGCACGAATCTCGCCCATTCTTCATAATTTTCTCGTTTCAGTTGAACATGAGATATGATGGTTCCACGATTATATGAAGGATGTAAATAATACAATGAGGTATTTATTTGCCCCTTTCCTGACATTTCTTCACTTTTCTGCTCTTTTCCATTAGCCATGGCTCTGATATCATGAAAAGGAATTGATCTTCCTTCCTTTATTTCACAAAGATTTGGTATATATACAATAAAAGACTCCTATGACTCTAAGACTCCTAAAGAATAAAGACTCCTAACGAAATGAACATAACGGCTAACATTCTATTCTTTTTCATCTTACTTGCAGAAACTTTAATTCTTGAGATATGAGAAACAAAGAAGCATGTGATGGACTGTCTTAAAAGGAGTTGCGTCTAACCTTTCTAATGTAAAAAATTGATGTCATTTTAGTTATTTTATAGAATTGGACAATTTTTAAATTCATGTTTAATGACCAAAAGTCGTTTTAGACATTAAATAAAGTTGGACATGGACAAAAAAATCTAAACTTATCTTAAAGAGGAGTTGACTTGGTAAATTGAATAACTATTTGTGTGAATTGCACCGAGTATAAAACATTAGCTCCATGTTACACATGCCTAATTTTCTTAAATTTTATTAAGATTCTTTATAAACAAAACATTATGGTTGCATACTAGATTGCGTAATAATTAATTGACTTGCTTAATCCTAATCCAAGTATGCTTGCTTTCGAAATAAAATGAGCAAGCGTCAGTTTAAAAAGGAGTTGAATTTGTAATTGAGCAACACTTTGTACGAGTATTAGGTCACAGTCAGTTAGTATTAACATAACCAAATTTCAGTTAGTTAGGCCTGAAATTTACGAATTCAATTTCCAATTCATCAAATCTTAGGTTAAATTTAATTTTTTTATAAAATTTATGTTTTAAATTTGGACTGCTCGGTTGACACTGTCTAAAATTGCAATGTTTCATATAAAATATCATTATTTTCAACTTGTAATTTTTAAAAGTAAATTTTATCAAACATGATCGGACTCTACCAACTTAAACTTAGACCCGAAATCTAAGGCTAAATCAAACTTTGGACTGAGCTCGATCAAAATTCCACTTGGGACTAGCCCATTGTCATTCTTGCGGCTAGTGGATATTTATAGCCCACAATTTTCATAATATAATAATATAATTATTTAATAGTAATTTTAATTAATTTTTAAATTAATAATATTATTTTGTTAAATTATATACTTGCCATATAACATTTTGTCTTGTATGAATTGCAATAGGTATAAAACATTCATCCTTATGTTGCACAAGCCTATTTGACACGTGGCATTCTATCTCATGAAGACAAAGAGAATTACAATAACAATTAAAATCTCATAATAAAATATAATTTAATTAATTAAGGAATGTTTTATAATAATTAAGAATTCATATTTAAAATTTAGGATGATTATTTTCTTTAAAATAAAATTTTAAAAGTATTTCAAAATTAATATACTAAAAGTCATTTGAAATTCAAACCAATAATTGTTATTATATTGAGAAAATCTTACACGACTTATATGTTTACGACTTCAAGTGGGTGTTGGTAGTTCGTCTAATCTGCCCCGAAATACACATGCCTAATTTTCTTAAATTTTATTTAGATGCTTCATAACTAGATTTCACTAAACAAAACATTATAGCTGCGTAGTAGATTTGTGTAATAATTAATTGACTTGCTTAATCCTAATCTATAGTTTGATTTCTAAATACTATTCATCTTCTAGGATTGTTGTATTTTTCTTCCATAGTACAACATGCACAGCTATCAAGGCATACAATCCCTTTTCAATTAATTCAATTGGTGTATGTCATGTAGCTTTATCAATTTGTTAAATGATAGCAAATATCACACAACTAAAATACACTTTTCCATTTTCTATTAATAAACGAATGTAGTGATGAAATTGTAGGTTGCTTCTATGTTATTTTCAATAATAACGTAATTCTACTATAAATTACATGCTTTAAGTAAATCATTTATAAATCAATGATTTAAGACTCAAAATTCTTATGAGATGCTTGTAAAATTACAAATATGTTAATATATATTATATTAAAAATAATTAATATAACTTTATAATTAAAAAATAGAAACAAGATAATAAAGCCAAATATATTTTTGTTTTCAATTTTTATATTAGAAATCTCAACTAAACAATTTTTTTAATTTAAAAAATAAAAACCAAAAACAGAAAACAAAAATTAGAAACCACATCAAAAAAACAAAAGTGAACGAAACAACTCTTTAGTTAACGCCTGAATTTTTTGGACTCTACAAAGATGGAAAACTAGGACTTAAATCATTGTATGAAGTATGGATGAGACTTAGGCCCTGTTTGATATATAGAGTTTTAGCCATTTTTTTGCCGTTTTGAAGGGTATTAGCTATTTGATTATATCAAACAACTAATTATTTTAAAGGAGTTTGGTAAACAGCTGATAAGCTATTTTTTTGCTAATTAACTAAAAGTTAGCTTTTAACCATCTTAAAAGGTTATTTATGTGTTTGGTAAATAAATTATTGGTTAGCTTATTTAACCTCAATAAACAATCAAAAATTAATAGGTAAAAAACTAATTATATCCTCCTTTCATAATTTTTGAGTTATATTAATTATACTATAGTGATATTATGAATAATTCAAACTAAAAATCATGCATGTATTCTATAGTCAAAGTTTTTTACAATGAAGTAAGTTTTTTAGTTACAAAGCTTGGGAGTTTTTTATTAATGAAATAAATTTTTTAGTTACAAAATAAAAAATATCTTATGGTGACAAAATGTTTAAGAACGTTTTATGTTTTTATTAGAGTTAAAAACTTAGATTTTTGTTAAATTAAATATCTAATCATGAACTTATAAATTCTTTT
>JANTNU010000002.1:3190779-3217021 GCA_024752395.1 Erythroxylum havanense
ATTTTAAGTCATGCTCTCATAAGTCATTTTACACATAAACAGTTAATATTAAACAACTAAAATTTTATCAAACATCTTTAATAAACAATTGATGTTATCTGTTGGTCAAATCAGCTGATATAATCCGCTATTAGCTAACTACTGATAGAATCAGCTAATAACTAATACAATCCGTTATTTGCCAAACGAGACCTTAACCCTTTTTGGTAATCAGCGAATTACATTAACTGATAGTTGATTCTATTAGTGGTTAGCTGACAACGGATTATATCAACTGATTTGACTAGTTGATAACATTAGTTATTTATGTATAAAATGAATTATGAGGGCACGAATAAAAAAAAAGATTTATAAAGATATGAGTATTGTATCCTAATATTTTTACAAATATTCTTAGAATAATTTAGATTTTTTATATTTTTTTTCACAAAAATTAAGTTTATAACTCTAATGAAAACATATAACATATAGCATACAGCAACAATAACAACAACAATAATAATAATAGTAATTATTATTATTATTACTGCTACTATTACTTTCTTTTTCCATATTAATCAAGTTGAAGATCATTTTTTAATAAATTAATTTATTTAAGTCATGCGTATTTTTTGATAACTTGGTTGTAATGATGCTCGTTTTTTTTCATATTTTGTTGAACTAATGACCTATTGTTAAGGTGAATTTCTAGACACTCAAGTTTTTTTTTTAATTGTTTGAGACTTATAAGTAGGTTTTTTAATTATTTAACTATAATGACAATTTGGATAATTTGTAATAATTTTTTAGTACAATTGTCTTTTCGTTTCTTAATTTCTCAACATTTAGAGCAAAATGTTGGATTAGTTTAATCTACCAAATCAATAAATTAATTATCAAATATGATTATCAACAATTTAACACCATCATGTAGCTAAATATTTCTCGATCCGCCAAAAAATTGTTGATGATTCATTTTAAGGCCTTAGAGTTTGACGAGTGCCCCTTGATCCATTATTGTTACACGGCATGTAGTTCCAGTACTTTAGTAATGTTTCGAACGTGAACCGATTTTAGGGAAAAATAGAAACATCGGCTTAGCCCAACGAAGCCATGTTTATTTCTACCGAACAGAATCCATGTTTGGTCCTTATCTTTCACTTCGCAAATTCTGGTTTTACCTGCAATTGGTCAACCTCAGCAATTATTGTCCATCATTTGACCCTTCAATGCCGTTGGTGACAAGTGGGTTCAAGAGTGCAGCAATCACCACCAATTGAGGAAATCTAAACCAGAGATTAGTGTATAATCCCCCATTAATTAAGCTGGATCTCTATATATATTAGCTATTGATTATTTATGATAGAGACGTCCCATAGACTTTGGTTGATTGCAGCAATTCAAGCACTTAAAAACCTGTTTTGTGTTTAGCTACCCCAGGTATTTGACAATAAGCGCTTTGTTAGTTGTAACCCACTTGGTGATTGATTAATATAAAAGAAAGCTACCAAGGATGAAGATGTATGCTTCAAGAAAGAATAACCATTAAGAGAATGATTAGTGGAGACAAATTAACACCAATCAAATTTTGCGTTTTAAAAAAACCATGAGAATCACGATTTGTCATTTTATTGTTATTTTCTCCGCCGCCCCCTCTTCGTCCTGTCTTGTCACCAAACTACCAATATTGTAATATAACTGATCCAGATTGTTCTAATAAACCATGGAAGAATTTGTCATAACCACCGAATACATGCAGCAACAAAATCATTAAACAGTCCGACAATTCCTGATTTAGGTTTCAGAAACTAGACAAGAGTTTTGAAAATTTGATATCCATCCAAAAACTCAATGGCCCCCCCCACGGGAAATCCTTTATATTTTAAAAGCAGTGAAGACATTCCAAATATCTAATACCGTCTTCCAATTTCTACCAGGGGTTGCAGGCAAGACTTTAACATCAAGTGGTTCCAATTTGCAAAAACCAAATAATTGAAGTGCCGGTAAATAAAGCAAGTAAAAGAAAGAGATAAAACGACAAAAGAAGAGGACAGTACGATAATGGTGGTGAAGATGATACCATACCCACACGCTCCTGTTCCTATTCCTATTTCTGTTCATGCCTCCAACCAGGATCAGGAAAATCCAGTGTACTAACTACAGGACGAAGCCGCGTAGGCCCGTCCAGATGTGTGCAGCGGAAAATCATGTAGATGGGTCCCTGAAGTCTCATTGATATGTGCGAATCCCAAGGTTATGATTCTCCTTGGAACTCGCGGCAAGATTTTTTTCGTTCTGAGTGAATGCCCCCTAGCTGTCATTTGCTGTTGACGTCGTAACGGATTGTCAAATATGCTGCAGTTAGGTCCGTTAAAAATGGGCCCCTATTTCTTTCTCACTCGCCACCTCACTCACCGATTTGGCCTAATATATATATATATACAAGTCCTCTCTGGTACGTGGCCTTTCCTAGTACATGATTAAGCTGTACGCTGTCGGACGACTGGTCGTCGCTTGAGCTGCCGGCAACCACACACAACTTACTGCCTCCCAGCTTTGAGCTTGAAGGGTGGGGAGAATTATTTAGGACTACTCTTCACAGATCTGTTTCTCGAATTACTCAAAAGAAAATTGTCCATTTGTGTCTGCTTTATTGGCAGTGTCTGTATATACACGAATTAATAACCTTTTATTCAAGTTGAATTACATCTGTTAGCTTTTGGAGTCTTACACGAAATGGTGAACTGAAATGGGAGGAAACATCCTATCTTCTTCTTCTACATCACGTGTAGCACCCAACAACCCAACGGCAATCTCATCAAATGAGTTGTTCTTTAATTGCTGATTTAGTCCATATTACCGTGTACTTGCAAAAAGGACCAAAGGCACTAGAGCTGTCGCTGAAAGGAAAACCACAAGCGTACCCATCTTATTATTGGGACCATTATTCCAGGCCGAATGGTGACTATGAAGAGAAAAATATTGTACCACGTTCAGTGCACTACTATTTCTGACATATACTGTGATAAACAAAGTTGAAAGTACCATGCTTTCTTGTGTACTTCAGGTTTACACTTAAACGTGACACCATCTACTGACTATTTTCACTGTAATTACGGTTTTCTTCCAATTGTTTGTAAGGAAGCTCCTATTTCGAAGGAACGATATATTAATTAATATTTATGAAATTAACGTTTAACTTACTACTTTTCAGTACTTAAATTCACACGAATCTACATGTGAAGTGAAAATCAAACGGTGCACTCGTGCGGAGAAGTACGGCAAAAGGACAGGGTTATGTAAGAGGTGGTTGATGTGTCCATGGCAGGAGAATTATAATGCAGGGAGGTGTGGTGCATTTTATACAGCTGTCTTCCGCGTAACCATTGCATGCTGAGTTTCTCTCTCTTTCGTTTTCCTTTTTGCAATTTTGCTTTGTTCGTCAACTTCTTTCATCTAATGATTCACGGCTCTCGCGTCCATTTCGTAGGTCCAAACATATTTCGCTGGTTTGACAAGGCGGCAACGTAGATTAATTATTTATAATTACTTGTATAACCAAAATTAGGCGGTGGAGGGCGGTTATGGCAGGCAGTTAAGGAAAGCGGGGATTGAATGCCACGTGGCTTTTGGGAGATGGGCCCCCTTCCTTTATTTGACAGCCTGGACTGACAAGTGACAAGATTACAGTTTAGTTACTTCGTCTTCATATCCTGTTACTTTACTTTTGTCGCTTCCACCGTTTTCTTCTCTCTCTCTTCTCAGTTTAAAATTAAATATAGTAAAATCCCATCACGTAATTGCTCTCCAGCCTGGCTCGGTCAAAGTCATCGCGCTTCCTTATCCGGTTCCATCCGTATTCCCTTTTACCATATTTATTTATCATCTTTAATATAATTGTCTGATAGATAAGAATCTGTCTCACTAATCACTATTCAGAATTCCCTCCTAATCTCCACGTTTCATTATTTTAAAAAAAGCCTCCTTTCGTAACTTCCGAAACGGTCATTTAAATTTATTTACGAGATGGGGTACCTGATTTACCATCCTCTTCGTTCCAACCTCCGAAGTTAAAAACAAGGTCAGCAACGACTTATTGTTACCATTAACGTAGAACTAAATCACAACCGTCAATTAAAATTTCGTCGTCAAAGTAGAATCGTGTGTAAACTGGAGACAATGACAGGTAATTTGAGTCGTGATAATGAGTAATGTGATGTGACGCGTGTCAGTTTGACAGCTGTTTTGCATGTAACTGACATGTACGTCAACGGCTATGACCGGTCACGTAACCGGCTTTAACCAGTCATCCTTATCCTCTCCCACATATATATACCCCTTCCTCACCGTTTCCTTTCTAGTTCTCTCCAGTTACATAAAGTTGAGGCTCCGCCTCAACCGTTCGCCCAAGACCACAAACCTTCTCTCTCGAAATTATTTGAATTTTAATTTTTAGGATATAAATATATCTGGCTTTTTATCTCATACCATGAGTTCACAAGAAGTGGATCGGATCAAAGGTCCCTGGAGCCCCGAAGAAGACGAAGCGTTGCAGAGGCTAGTGAAAAGTTACGGCTCTAGAAACTGGTCTCTTATTAGCAAATCGATCCCCGGTCGATCTGGAAAGTCTTGTCGGTTACGGTGGTGTAACCAGCTGTCCCCTGAAGTCGAGCACAGGCCCTTCTCTCCTCAAGAGGACGAAACCATCATCAAAGCCCATGCTCGTTTCGGCAACAAGTGGGCCACCATCGCTCGCCTGCTCAATGGACGAACCGATAACGCCGTCAAGAATCACTGGAACTCTACTCTTAAGAGGAAATGTTCCGCTATGATCCACGACTTGATCGACGACGGTCCTGTCCAGCAGCCTCTCAAAAGATCCGCCAGTGTCGGCCCGGGTATTGCTGTGTCGGGTCTTCAGCTCAACCACCCGAACAGCCCCTCGGGGTCCGAACTCAGCGATTCAAGTTTGCCTGCTATGTCTTCTTCGTCGGCGGCGTTCAGGCCTTTAACACGAACCGGTTCAGTTGTTCCCCCCACTTATTCTTCAGCCGAAGATCCACCTACCTTACTCAGCCTTTCTTTGCCCGGTTTCGACTCATGCGACGTATCCAACCAAACCCCTAGTTCACAACCAGTATCAGATTCGGGTGCATGGGCCGTTTCAAACTCGAATCCAACATTTATCACACCGACTTGCGTCGCTCACCCACCACCACCACCACCACCTCCTCGGGCGCCGGTGCAGGAAGCTGCAAGGACGCAGTTTTTCAGTCCAGACTTCTTGTCATTGATGCAGGAGATGATAAGAAAAGAGGTGAGAAATTACATGTCTGGGATTGAGAAGAATGGGCCTTGTTTGCAAACAGAGACTATGATCAGAAACGCCGTGGTTAAGCGAATTGGGATAACCAGGATCGAGTAGCAAAGGAAAGGGAATTAGTGACTTCGTTGTTGTTGATGCAGCCGAGTGGATTCGGCCAAAGCTTAGGAGAGAGAATGGTCGGATGAGAGAAGGGAATATTAAACAAAGGTGGCGATTACAGAAAAAAGATGGGGGAAGAAAGAGGAGGGGATGACGGATCAATTGTGTAGTGAACAACTTTTACTCTATGCTTGTAGAGAATTAATAATTCTAGTAGTAGTGTACAGTTGGAGGAAAAATTGTCACTTCACAACTGAATTAATTGAGAAAAAAGAAAATTTTCTTGATATTAAATTAAAAAAAAGAAAAATGAATTAACTTAAAAGGAATGCCTTTGTTATTATTCGATCATTTTGTGTTTTGGTTGGAAGCTAAATTATGGGAAAACAATTTTTTTAAATAAAGCATTTACAAGAGCGGGTAGCAAACGGACTAATCAAATGTAGTTGATTTGAGTGGTTCAGTTTGAATTTGAGTCTTAACAACGCAGAAATTTGTTTTTGTACTTTATTTTTTATGAGTTGATTCAGTGTAAATAAGGTTTGGTTTAGTTTAGATGTAAATGACTTAAAAGTATTTTGCTAATTGAGATTTTTTAAGGAAATCTCTTGAGAAAGAAAAAGAGAGGAAGAGCATGTTCTTGAATTGAAAGAAGTAGTGTTATTTTAATTTAAATATTTTGTGACAATAGAGAGGTAAAATGACTTTTATACTTTAATTTGGCCGTGCAATTTTAATAATCTTCGATGAAGAATACACTTTTGTTTCTTCGTGTGGCTGTGTGTGTAATGTTAATAATCTTTGACTAATATTTTTATCTATTGTAAATTTTAATTTTTAGTTTTTATTTTGTGTTTTCAATTTTAGTTTTTATCTCAAATAATAAAGTTTAATTATTAGTATTAGATAAAAGTTAAAGATGATTTATTTTTAATTAAGAAATTATTTCAATTTATTAAATTTTATTTTATTAAAATAAATAATTTTAAATTTTAAATAAATTTGAATTATATATTTTAAAGATATTTTAAATTTAATTATATTTATTAAATTAAATTAATTACAAGAATTAAATAATATTACTAAGTAAAATTAAATTATGAATTAAGTTAATTACATACAGTATAACATTGAATTATTTATAGTTTTTACTAGTTTAATAAAAACCAGCATGATTTTTCTTACTATTTTAAAAACAAAAACAGAAAATTAAACATAAAAATAAAAACAAAAGCATAAATTGACAAGGAATTTTAGATGAACGAAACCGCACAATGCTTTAAGAGAATAAAAATACAAAAAATTGATTGCAAGCTTCCATTTAAACAATTACAACTTTGCTGCTGATATTGACCCTAAAATTACGGTCAAAGGAGGTTGGCTGTCTCTGATATTGATATATTTATATATATATATGACTTTTGACTAAACATCATTTTCATGGCTGTGAAGCATCTCAACTGCTTTGCTCATGGTAGGTCTCGCATCTTTATCTTCCTCTACGCATTGAAGAGCCAGTGAAACCAAAGTTTCCATCTTTACTGTGTCGTATTTACCATCCAACTTGGGATCTATGACGTCTTCAATCCATGATACGTTGTCATTGGCTGTACCTCTCTTGTCTCTTACCCATGCCACCAATGTCCTGTCATCATTTTCATCACCGAACTGTGCGCTGCTCGATCCCACTAGTGGACCTCTTCCGGTCACCATCTCTAATATAACGATTCCATAACTGTAAACGTCAACTTTTGAAGTGATGGGCAGATTGAATACCCACTCGGGAGCCATGTAACCTCTAGTTCCTCTTATCCCTGTAAAGCTTGTATTCTCATGGTCTCCTCTGTTTAGTAGCTTGGATAACCCAAAATCTGACACTTTGGGTTGGTAGTTTGAGTCTAGGAGGATGTTCTGAGGCTTCACATCACAGTGTAGAACCCATTCTAAGCATTCTTCGTGTAGATAAGCAAGCCCTCTGGCAGTGCCCAAGGCAATTTCGAATCGCTTTTTCCAATCAAGTGTCTTAGAAGAGACATTTTCTGCCAAGGACCCATGTTCCATGAACTCGTAAACAAGAAGTCTCTGCTTTCCTTCTGCGCAATAGCCCAGTATCTCTATTAGATTCATGTGATTAAGCTTCCCAATTGTGCTTATCTCTGCCAAGAATTCTGCTTCTCCTTGAACAGCTACATTTAGTAGTTTGATTGCAGCAACACGATTGTCTGACAACACGCCTTTGTACACAATTCCTCCAGCACCTCTTCCTATTTCGTGACTGAAGTTTCGTGTTGCTTGCTTTAGCTCAGAATAAGTGAATCTTTTAAATCCTGCTGCCATAAGATGGTAGCCTTGTCTAGGTTCACCCGAGTTCTTGTGGGAATTGACCAAGAAACACCAAGCAAACAGGATGATGACCATCTCCACTGCTCCTAAAGCAGTTGCAAACCACCGGATGAATTTCAATGTGCCATTTTCATGGTCCTTTGGATAATCCCGTCCGGCTAGACTGACAAGTTCGCCGCTGCAATCTAGCCCACTTATTGGAGTTGTCTCCTTAATATCAGAGAAGAGGGTCTTTGTGGAAACTTTAACGTAGACTTGCCCTTCGAAACCAGGCCACTGTTGTCCATTATACAACAATATTTTAGGATAACAAGCAGTAACAAGGTCGTTGTTGCTGCCATATGTGATATACTTAAACTGGAAAGCTTTGCAGTTGCACATCCCTAGACACACCGTTTCACACATCCGCAAAGTGTAATTGGGATAATAGCCATAATCATAGCCATAGAACTCAGCATGAGGAAGTAGAACAAAACGAGTCTCTGTATCATTTCCACATGATACTTCATTCTCGGGTTCACAACCATAAGCCCAGTCAGTAGTATTCTTCATCTTGTAACGTGGAAGGCAGGTGCATTTGGTACCAGTAATAGGATCATAGCCACATGTACTGTTAGGTCCGCAAATTCCATGAACTCTACACGGTTCAGTTAGCCCTTGCCATGAGACAATCCAATTTGTGCCCCCCACTTCTCGGCTATAGATTCGCACGTTGCCGTCGAAATCAAGAGTCAATCTTCTCTGGAGACTCACTCCATAATCTATTGATAAGGCAGTAAAATTATCCGATGAGCTAAACTTTCCCAAGTTGTCAAGTAAAGCAGTTCTACTGCTGTTGTACGGGAATCTCCCAGCTTCATAGCTTAAAAGCCATGGGTACGGCCAATAAACACTTGAAATTTCAGGGCCGTCATAAAGCAGACTAAGAACATTATCATTGTCGAAGAAAAGCTTGTAAAAACCGGAAGAGAGGTTTGTCCGACCTCTTGACGAAACAAGCTGCGTGTCTCTGGTGAGTGGTTGCCGAGGAAGAAGGGTATCTGTCGGAGAATCAAAGCTTTGCCACAAAACTTTGCCTTGGCTATTATCCAGAACAAGATTACCAATGTCCAGGAGGTGTAATTGCGATGGAGAAAGGGATTCTGTTTTTGTGGACCAAGCCGTTGACTTTTTTGCATCAGTTAAGATAAGATTTCCATTTTCTTGCAGCAAGAGCTTTGAGCTTTTGCCATTAACTGGAAAATCACGATTAGCCATCCAAGCAATCGTACAATTGGAAATACAAGATGGTTTGCTGAACCATATTGCAAAGCCATAAGCGTTGTCGCCGACAGGATGAAATCCGGCAGAAAAAATCCCACTTGGTGAAATCAAAACATCCTCTGATTTCTCCACCGAAAGAGATGACCCTGCGGTCAGAGTAGACAACGTAAAAACAGAACCAGGAGCGGAGGCCAACAAAGACAGGGCAAACAGGGAACAGAGAATGCTCATATTGAAATTCAGAAGATGAAAGCAGCAGAGAATTGCAGGACAGGGGGAAATTTTAGGCAGAGGATAAATTTGATACCAGGTGCGAAATGGATTGGCAAGCATAGGTAGACTAAGAATGTAATCCTAAATCCACGTGCTTACAAAGGACTAATTTTTTTTCTTAGATAGTGTAAGAAGACATTTCCTTTCTATGTTCATACATGGAAATCAATAGTGGTGACAAAAATCGGTGCTGGTCCTACGCTCTTCCCCTTGCGCTGACCAGTGACCACAATTTCAAAGCCGAAGACAACGCTGAGCATGCCTTTGAGATTGATGGAACAGGCGGTCCAACCCCGGAGATGTTAAGTGACATGTTGAAGGACAAGTTAAACTTTGGTGCTTTCCATAAATGTAAGTGACATGTTGAAGGACAAGTCAAACTTTAGGGCTTTCCTTTAAAAATGTGTTAGGCAAAGGCAAGCAATCGTGCTTGGTCAAAGATTATCAAAGCTAGATCTTTTATCAGTTTCCATTAACTCTCTCTGCCTCTAGAAGGCTTGGTGCATCAGGAGTCAGGATAGTGCCTAATAATAAACTGACTTTTCAAATACAAGTTATTATAAACTACTTCTTTCAATGAGTGTTTACATATATATGTATATACACACTTTTATATATATCTTATTTATGTTATGCTTGAAACACAATTAATCAAATATAAAAGAGGGAAAGTTTTCTTTCACTCCTAGGTATACAAATAGTCAATAAGAAAGTTAAATGGCAAAAAGGGAACAATTCCATTATCAAGAAGATCACTTCCTCGTTTATAGCCTAAAGATCATCTGCCATCTTATGTAGAAGCATCTGAAGTACTTGCCTTATAGTGGGCCTTGCATCCTTGTCCTCCTGTATACACTGCATTGCCACTTGGACTAGAGTTTCCATCTTAGCAACCTCACTGCCTTCCAACTTTGTATCCATAATCTCTTCAATCCACGATGCCTTTCCACAAGCTACAGGTCGCTTGTCTTTTGCCCATTTCACTAGCCTTCTAAACATCTCCTCCTCCTCACCACTTTCAGTAGCATGAGCTCCCAATGCAGGACAGTGCCCTGTGATCATCTCCAACACAACAATCCCGTAGCTGTAAACATCTACCTTGGAGGTGATTGGTAAATTGGACACCCACTCAGGAGCCATGTAACCCCTTGTACCTCTTATTTTTGAGAAATTCAAGTTTCTAAGGTCATCTCGGTTTAGTAGCTTTGATAAACCGAAATCTGACACCTTAGGTTGGAAGTTTGAGTCTAAAAGTATGTTCTGAGGCTTGATGTCACAATGAAGAACCCATTCCAGGCATTCTTCATGCAGGTATGCGAGGCCTCTCGCTGTGCCTACGGCAATCTCAAACTTCTTTTGGCAGTCAAGTGAATGGGAAGAGAGATATTGAGCCAAAGATCCATGCTCCAAATATTCATAGACTAAGAGCCTATCCTTTCCTTCAACGCAATATCCCCACATCTCTATCAGATTCATGTGGTTAAGCTTCCCAATGGTACTTACTTCTGCTAGGAATTCTGCTTCTGCTTGAATAGCTTCACTAAGTCTTTTAACAGCTGCAACTCGATCATCGGGTAGCATACCTTTGTAAACAATCCCACCTGCCCCTCTCCCAATTTCTTCACTGAAATTCCCTGTTGCCTTCTTCAACTCAGAGTAAGTGAATCTTTTGAATCCAGTCGCTGCTAGATGATAGTTTTCTGTAGCTTCATTAGGATTCCTGCCGGATTTATTTAAGTAAAATAAAACCAGGAAAACAGCACAAATCTCAGCTACTCCTATTGCACCAGCAACCCAAAGCAGAGACTTTAAGGTTCCATTTTCTCGATCTTTTGAGTACCTTCTGTCCAACTGCTTATGATTGTCGTTAGGGCATGATAAATCCATCCTCACAGGTAGCACATTCCCATGAGATGAAACAGCTCTCGGGAGTCTAACATAGAAGTCACCAGGATAATTGGGGGAAACATACCCATTCAGCAATAAGTTCTTCAGATAACAATAAAAACAGCCTTCACTTTTCTCTGTCTTGAACTGAAAGCCTTTACATTCTGCTACTTGCAAGCAGAATTTCTCACAGTTTTTCAAGGTGTCATTCTTTTGCAACATAAAATCATAGCCATAAAGTTCCACATGACGTAAACGAACAAAGCTACTCTCTGTAATGAGGCTGGAGGGACTGAAGATGGGTTCGCAGCCATAAGACCAATCGGTTGTGTCTTTCAGTCTGTATCCTGGAAGGCAAGAGCATTTCCTCCCGAAATAAGGGACGTACATGCACAAACTATTAGCTCCACAAATGCCAGGAATTTTGCATGGTTGAGATATGGCTTGCCATGAAATAGCCCAAGCAGTGTTTCCCTCTGTTCGACTATAAAGTCGAAGGTTCCCGTCAAAATCAATAGTTAATCTTCTTTGCAACCCTACTCCATAATCTGCAGACACAAAGGTCAAATTATCAGATGACCTGAATTTACCAAATTCATCGAACCATGCAACTCTGCTGTTGTTGTACGTGGACCTTCCAGAGTCCCAACTCACTTTTGTTGGGTCTGGCCAGTAGACACTGGAAACCTCAACACCGTCAAAGAGAAGTCGTATGACGTTATCATTATCGAAATATAGTCTGTAGAAACCGGAAGAAAAGTTACTTTGGCTTCTTGAGGAGATAAGCTTCGTGTCTTTAGAGAGGAGTTGCAGTGGAAGAAGGGTATCTGTAGGGAAATCAAAACTTTCCCACAAAATGACGTTGTCCTCCTGACGGAGAACGAGATTGCCATTGTCATCAAGGTATAAACCCACTGAGGAGTTTGAGACAGTGCCTGAGGACCAAATGATGGAACGACCAGCATCAGTTAAAATCAAATTTCCTGTTCTGAGCAGAGAAAGCTTTGAGCGTCTTCCATTAACTGGAAAGTCACGGTTTGCCATCCAAACGACAGTGCAAATATTGCACGAAGGTTTGCTGAACCATATGGCAAAGTAATAGGCGTTGCAATGACGATCACCAGCAGGGTAAAAGCCTGCAGTAAATTCCCCATTTGGTGAAATCAAAACTTCTTCTGCAATATTTTCAACAGAGAGAGAAGAACCTGGACCCAAAGAACCAGATGTGGAACAAGAAATTGGTGGTGACTGTAGCAAACCCAGAAAAAGCAAGGAAAAGAGATACGCGTTACCACTCATTGGATATCTTGCGGGATCTAAATTAAGAGAGTATTATAAATTTTAGGTTTAAGTAGTTTCAGCATACTGCAAATTCAAATCTCATAATTCACACGAAAGCGAGTTTGGTCAAAATTAAGAACTGGAAGAATTCAGGCCGCCATCCTCATAAATGTAAACCCAACTGCAATAACATTATTCAGTTCACCGTAAGCCAATTTCTCCGAACTGATGATTACACTTGATATTTTCAAGTGCAAATGCAATTGAGAGGGGGTTGGGAGACGAAGCACGCCGCTTACTTTTTGGTCTTAGCCTGCTGTGTACTATGAATTATTGCCTTGGCATTAATGGAATTCTTTTACAAGTCAGAAGAACTGTTATGTGAAAGAAAATAAAGAAGAGCAGATGAACCCAAGTTCAACGTCCACTCTCAGAATAAATGACGGTCATACTTATACCATTATGAAACTCCAACCTATAACAGCTTTCAAACCTCATTATTTAGCGGCCTGGGATTCATAACGATAGATGAACTACATATCGCTTTAGCTGTACATTATTGACCTCCTTAATAGGAGATGAGATCCACCCTTAACAGAGGAAAAGTCTAACATAAGACACAAGAGTCATTTGTGATGAGAAAACTACGGTGTAAGTTATTGCTGGTTGCAGAAGAAAGGAAAGGAACAGCCCAAGTTGTTGTCTTGAGAAGGTAGACTGAATTGGAACAATAATATGTACTACTCGTGCATGTCATCTTTTTTCTGTTTAATGGTATTTTGAGTGATGATCATGTTCTGTTCAAGTTCCTATTACTCTTATTATATTTGTTAAGTAAGTTTATGTTTATTACAAGATCCTTAATCTATTACAAGGCCCCTTTAATTAACTGCCGTAGGAAAGGATATGTTCAAAGCGTTTAACACTTTTTTGTTTCAAAAGGTTGATCCCCAACTCCAAGGGCCCCAGTCGCAGGCCCGACCACCGCTGGAGGATTGAATCACGGTTTAATCTTGGTTTAACACTTTTTAAAATTACTGCAAGGAAGTTCATTTTATTCTTCTGACAAGAGTTGATAGACTAATAACATCATCTTCCAGGTTTATTCAAAAAGCATTTCAACTGCCACTGGCCCTCGGGATCCTGTGCAGGGAATAGTTTGAGTTTGTAATGGCTTAAAAGTGCTACTGACTGTCCGGGCAACTCAGAACACTGTGATTTAACCCCAAAAAAAAAAAAAACAAAGCGCATCTCAACTACATTCCTCATGGTGGGTCTTGCATCCTTGTCTTCCTCTACGCACTGCATTGCTTGTTAGTAAAGGAGAACGAAAATACAAGATTTGATAGACAAGAAAGAACATAAATGAAATTGAAAATTTCTTATTCAGCTTGAAAACGACGAACTCCAATACAACACTTACATAATCTTAAGAATAACAATAAAGCTAAAAACTAGGGACTCAATCCCACGTTCTGCTAAACTATCTAGCTAGTGTTATTGACCGCTAACCACTATCATAATAACAACTAGGACCCACTAATATAAATGTGTTGCAATAAAGTAATAATAACTTTTTGAATCAGTCAATGATATTTATTCAACACTCCCTCTTGATTCAAAATCACATATCCTAACTGTAGCCTGTAAAAATAAAACTTGGCCTGTGTTGGAGATTTTGTAAAAATGTCAGTTGCTTACTCATTAGTGTTGCAGAATTTTAGCACTATTTTGCCATTAGATATCAACTTCCGAATGAAATGATGATGCACATTGATATGCTTCGTTTTTCAATGAAAAATAGGATTCTTAGCCATTGCAATTGTGGATTGATTATCACAAAATATCTCTGTAGCTTTCTTTTGCTTAAGGCTGAAATCAATAAGAAGTTTTCTAAGTCATAAAGCTTGTCGCGCTGCTGAAGTTGCTGCTGCATACTCTGCTTGGAATGATGACAGAGCTATTGTTTCTTGTTTCTTTGAATTCCATGTCACTACTCTAGAACCAAAGCTGAAAACATTACAAGAACTGCTTTTTCGATCATTTGAACATCCTGTCCAGTCATTATCAGTGAAACCAATCAATCTAAAATTTGGTACCTTGCAATACCATATGCCAAAATTCATAGTCCCTACAATATAACGAAGAATCCTTTTTGCTACTCCAAAGTGTTGTTTTGTAGGATTATGCATAAATCTGGACACAATACTGACAAAGAAAGCAATGTCAGGCCTAGTGTGTGTTAGACAGTTTAAACCACCAACTAAACTTCTGAACAATGTAGAATTAATTTTTTCAGTCCCATCTTAACGTTGTAGCTTTTCATTGACGTTCATTGGTGTGATTGCCACGTCATAATTTGCCATGTTAAACCTTTTCAAAAGATCTGCAGCATATTTTTTTTGACACACAAAAATTCCATCATTACTTTGCATGACCTCAAATCTAAAAAAAATTCTAATAAGCCCAAATGTGTCATCTCAAAATTTATTACCATACAAGACTTGAAATCATCAATTAAAGATTTTGAGGAACTCATATAGATTATGTCATCCACATAAGTGCAAACCAACAAAAAATTTCCATCACCTTGCTTCTTCAAATACAAAGTGGGCTCATTTTCATTTTTAATGAATCCGCTATCTTGAAAAAATGAATTAATCTTACTATACCAAGCTCGTGGTGCTTGCTTTAGCCCGTAGAGAGCTTTTCTTACCTCGTAAACTTTGTTCTCATTGCCATTAATAACAAAGCCTCGAGGTTGTGAAACATAAATCTCCTCTTCTAAATCGTCATTTAAAAATGCTGATTTTACGTCAAATTGATACATAGGTAATTGCAACTGAGTAGCTGATGCTAAAATAATTCTCACAGTTTCAAATATAGCTATAGGAGAAAAAGTCTCTTTGAAATCTGTACCTTGCTGTTGTGAGTAATCCTTTGCCACAAGACGAGCTTTGTGCTTTTGTATGCTTCCGTCAGCATTATTCTTTGTTCTAAAAACCCACTTGAGCCTTACAACATTTTTGCCTTCTGGAACATCAACTAACTCCTATGTTGAATTTCTTTCGATAGCCTGCATCTCTTCTAATATACCAATTTGCCACTTAAGTTGTTCTGCAGTTTTTTTGAAAAGATGTTGGGTCAATAACTAATAAAACAAAGTTACAAGTCTCATAGATTTCTCTAAGAGATCTATATTTTTTTGGTGGTGTTTCACCACTACTGTTAGAGAGGCTGGATGATGAAGAATCTAAATTGATGGAACTTGTGTTGCTATTATCACCAGGTGATGAAGGAGCTGAACTTTTAGGTGATGAAAGAGCAGAGCTTGTTGGTTGTTCAACTTCAAAATTTGCAAGAATTGTTTTTTTAATGCCTTCCTTATTAAAACTCCATTTCAAGTTTTCTTCTTCATTAAACACAACATCCCTGATAATTATCACTTTGCCACTTATAGGATTATATAGATGATATGCTTTGGACTGAGAACTATAGCCAATGAAAATGCATTTCTTAGATTTTTTATCAAGTTTAAAATGGGAATTAATCAAAGCATACACTATACAACCAAAAACTCTTAAGTTGCTTACTCGAGGCTTCTTACGCATCCAAGCTTTATAAGGTGTTTGATTAAGAACTGCCTTTGTTGGTGAGATGTTTAAGAGATATACTGTAATTGCAACTGCTTCTCCCCAAAATTGGTCAAGTAACCCTTTCGCTTTTAACAAACTTCTAGACATTTCCACAACCATTCAATTTTTCCGTTCTACAATACCATTTTGTTCTGGCGTGTGTGGTGTTGTAAGTTCCCTACGAATGCCATTCTTATCACAAAAAATATTGAAATTATTAGATAAAAATTCATCGCCACGATCAGTTCGAAGTGCTTTTATGTTTTTTCTACTTTTCTTCCTTCTCATTTCTATCGTTTGCTTTTCGCGTCCAGAATGTATCCACTTCTAAGAATCATAACTTTTGACTTCGATGTCTAAAATTTACAAAATTTATACCGTTGGAAAGATAAAGGAAATATCTACAACTTCATGAAGATTTTAAGAGCAATTTCAGCCTTTATAAGGGTAAAAGTTTTAATCAAAGTTACTGTCCAATAATGATCATCCTGAACAGTAACACAATTTCTAAAAATCATAACTTCCTATTACATTGCCTAAAAATTCCATACTTTATATCAATGGAAAGATTAAAACAAAATCTTCAACTTTTAAAAGGACTTCAAAGCAATTTTAACCTCTAACTAGGTCAAATGTCACTTCAAAGTTTTTGCTAGAAATTTGTCATCTTAAAACAACATCCAAACTTCCAAATTTCACATCTTCCAATTTCCACAATAAAAAATAACATATTGTATATCATTGTAAAGCTATGCAATTTCTTTATAACTTTAATGTAGACCACTTACTTCAATTCAAACCACATCATTACAAAATTGGCCTCAAAACACAGTATACACAAACTTACCCTAATGAGCACTTTTAAAAATAAAGCAAAATAACTTAAATTCGAAAGATCATAACTTTCAATCCTGATATCAAAAAATGTCATACTTCATAGCGATAGAAAGTTATCAACAGAAGCTACAACTTTTATGAAGATTATTTTATCAAATTCTGCCTAAATCAAACCAGAAAAATTCACAAAGTTTTAGCTCAAAAAGTCAACTCTGCTACTATTCATCCCAAAAAAGTCAGACTTGCAATTCCCTAAAATTTAACACTTTCACTATTCATTTCTTGCTTTTCAATTCCCATTTAAAACAATCCATTTACTATAAATTTCATAACACCCTAAAAAATCATCAAAACCGAAATCAAATTTTTTTTTTCACATCTTCCAAAATTTTATACATAACCTACAAGTAACACAATTATACATAATAAAAGAAATCCTTGAATTCTCATGCTTCTACTACCCAATTCCTCATTTAATAGTTCTTTACCAATGCTAAAGTCCAATAAAAGATCGGGATCCAACAGTATTCATATCAAGATTATAGTAGGAAGGAGTAGAATGAAATAATGGGAGATTTGATATAGAGGACTTTTGTGACATGTGTTTAAAAGGAAAGTAATGCTCATTGAACTTGACATGTTTACTGATAATGATCTTATGGGAAAATAGATTATAAGTTTTGTATATCAAACTTTGTTCTTGTTGTAGGAACTATACCAATATAACAAAGGCACCCAAAGACTTTTAGATGATCATAAGATTGTTTGTTGAACAGAAACTAATATGGATTCTTGAATGATAGAACCGGCAGAGGAGTTTTGTTAATGAGATATGTTGTTGCGAGAATACAGTCACCCCAGAAGGATATAAGTATAACAACATGAAATCTGAGAACCCTGTCAACTTTCAAGACATGTCTTTGCTTCCTCTCCACAACTCCATTATGTTGTGGAGTATGTGGACATCTCATTTAACGAATGACCCATTCTTTCTGATAAAACGTTACAGTAGCACAACTCGTGAATTGCCCATCATTGTCAAATCTCAAAATTTTAACTTTACTATTGAATTGAGTTTGAGTTAGCTGAACAAAGTTTGGAAGAACATAAAGTGTCTACGACTTGTGTCTTAGAAGGTAAGTCCAAGTAGTTCTGCCATGATCGTCCATTATGGCGAGAAAATATTTACAACCAGATTAAGTGGTAGGAGTATACGGGCCCTAGATATTACAATGAATCAAATAAAAAACTTGTGCACTTTTATTGCTACTATTAGAAAATGACAATTTTGATTGTTTAGCTATAGGACAGATAGTGCAGATACTTTTATTTACATTTGTCATCAAAGAATTCAAATGATCTATATGTTTGAGAACTTTATAAGGTGTGTGTCCCAATTTGTGATACCACACTTTGAAGTTGTCAAACTCGGGTGCTTTATTAGGAAGATTGTAAGTCCAGCTCATACAGTCCACTGACAACACTACCAGTCCTAATCTCCTTTACAGTCCTGAATAGAACACAATCATAATAGCTTTGTTATTAAACCTGACCTGGAATCCTTTACACTCTGTCACTTATCGACAGTAATTCCCATAGGTTTAAATGGTGACATTTTCAGTGAAATTATAGTTGTAACCATAAAATTCCATATGCTAAAGACGAGTGAAACTACTTTCTCTAATGAGGCTGGAGTGACTGATGAGGGGTTCACAACCATGAGACCAATCAGAAGTATCCTTTATTCTATATAATGGTAGATAAGAGCATTTCCGACCAAAACCTAGGTGGTGTGTACACAAACTAATAGATCCACAAATGCCATGAATTTTGGATGGTTGAGACACAGCTTGCCATGAAATGTCCATGCAAGTGTTGAATTAACTATATCATAAATTTTTTTAGTTGAATTCTATGTGTAAAATATTGCTTTGAATAATAAATATCAGACACTTTAATTTACATTAGAGTTAACCTTAAAATTATCGGTAGCGATTAATGTTACTTGAAAGTTACAGAAGATTATTTATTGTTTTGCTGTAATCTTGTTTCTTGGTTTTTGGATTTGATTTCATCGGTTGAACGATTCCTTATAATAAAAGTCAAAGATTGCGACGACATTGCTGTCTTTTTCATATATGCTTTCTTATTTTGTTTTAAATTGAGAAGAGATAGCTATTAAGTTGGGTTTTTTGATAATATAAACTGAAAGTCATGTTTTTATGTTTGTCGAGCATACCTGACAAAGCTTTTAAGTTTATAGTATGTGAAAATTGTTTATATGAATTCTGTGTAAAACAAAAGGTTAAAGGCAAGTTTTTTCGGGACCCATATTTGCATTACTTGTTTATGCAAATTCTGAATTGTTGATAGAAAAATCAATGCTCGTGGGCCCATCATAGAAATACTTTAGCTTTATAATTGTAAAGAATGAATTATTTGAATCTATAGTTTCTGAAAGATGCCAAAAGGATTTGAATCGACAATCTATAAAATTCATTCTTCATTTTAAGAATGGATAACATTAATTCGTGGGACCACCATAAAAGTTTTGGATTTGTGATGCATTTATTGTTTACTACATTTGTATGAGATCTGAAAACATGTTTTTCTATTTACAAAAAGCAAACGAGTTAAAAGACAAGGTTTTGTTGGGCTCATTATAGAGAGACATTCTATTGTCTTGTTATAAAGCAAAATTTTTTTTGAGGCTAAAATGTATGAAAACTTTATTGAAAAGTCTTTAGCCATATTTTATTGGGATTGATAGAAAGTTTCTGAAAATAAAAAGTTGAAGATGGTTAGTTATGTTTTAGTCCTTATAGTTTTTGGACCATTGAAATTTGGTAATAAAATTACAGTTTTATCCCTAAAAGTTTTTTGGACTTTACAGTATTATCTTTTAACATTATAGTTAAATTAAAAAATTTATTTATACTTAATTAAATGTTTATTATATAGAAAACTTGATAGTCACCAAAGTGATCTTACTTGAAAAGATATTTAGATATTTAATTATGCACTCTTTCAATTGTTCATATTATATGATGCTAATAAATGACATAACAGATGAACTGAACAATTGAGATTATTAATTATTATGCTAGGAGATCACTCAAAAGTAATTATTAATTATAATGCTAGGAGATCACTCAAAGGTAAATCATTGCTTATAATTAATAACATTAAAGAGACTCGTTGACCTACTTGGTGAATATGTTTGTATATCCAAAGATAATATGCATACTAGCTTGAGTATGATTCAGTGTCTATCAAAGGGTGTGTATATATATATGTTAGCTCATCATGTATTAAGGATATGTATTTAAGTATCACTCAAATGTGGACTTAAATATATATATTAAAGTTTATTATTGTCTGAATCTATTAATTATACTCAAAGTATTAATGTGTGAGTTTGTTTTTACGCTTGTAGTTTCTAGTAATTTGTTAGTTATGGGTAACGGTTTGATCAGATTCAATGGGCTAAACTATGTCGATTGGTCTAAGCAAATCCAATTTCAGTTGGGTATTATGGATAAGGACCTAACATTAGTTGCAGAGAAGCCAGCAACCATTATTGAGACTAGTACCCAAGTTGAAAGGACAAATTTTGAGGTTTGGGAAAAGTCTAACAAGTTGAGTCTAACTTGATGCCATTGACAATTGTTGAAAATGTTAAGCCATCAATGCCTCATACGGACAATGCAAGGGAATTTATAATGAAAATCAAAAAGTACTCACAATCAGACATAGCTGACAAATTTATTGTAAAAAGCTTGATGAGTGAATTGACAACCAAGAAGTTTATCTGGTCACAACCTATCTATGATCATGTAACAAACATGTTGAATTTGGCTGCAAAGCTAAAATCAATGGGCATGGATGTGAGTGAATCCTTCCTAGTACAGTTTATCATCAACTCACTTCATCCTGAATTTGGTTAGTTCCAAGTGAATTACAACACGCTGAAGGAAAAATGAAAATTTCAAGAAATCAAGGCCCTGTTGGTGTAGGAGGAAGGGAGATTAAAAAAAATGAAGAAATACTTTGTTCATATTACGGTACACAAAGAGCCTAGCAGCAGAAAGGGAAAGCTAAAAAGAGCAACAAGAAGGACAAAGCTCTAATGAAGGTTAATGAGGGGAAAATTTATAAAGAGCAACGCTGTTTCTTCTGTAAGAAAGTTTATCACCTCAAGAAAGATTACACTAAGAGAAAGACTTGGTTCAAAAAGAAAGGTAAGTACTATGTTTACTATGTTTTGAATCAAATCTTATTGATGTACCCAATAATACCTAGTGGTTAGATTCAAGTGCAATTACTCATATGTCATATAATATGCAGGGATTCCTTTCGATCCAAACCATAAATGAAACTGAAGAGTTCCTGTATATGGGTAACAAAATGAAGGAACAAATAGAAGGAATAGGGATGTATAGATTGATCTTAGATACTGTTTGTAGCCTAGATCTTGAAAAGTATCTTTATGTTCCTAAATGTGCTAGAAATTTAGTTTCTATTAGTAAGTTGGATTAGATAGGTTTTAATTTCAATGTTATAAACGGTGTTTTTTCTTTGTATAAACAACAATACTATTATGATTCTGGTACATTAATGGATTATTTATATTGTTTTAACCTTGATGTTAATTCTAAATCCCTGTTTCATGTTGAACATAATATTGGTAATAAACATAATGCACATAATGAAAACTCTGCTTATTTGTGGCATCAAAGGTTAGGCCATATATCTAGAGAAAGGTTGATGAGGTTAGTGAAAAGTGAAATCTTACCTCAACTATATTTTACTGATTGGGATATGTGTGTGGATTACATTAAAGGCAAGTAAACTAAATATATATCTAAGAATTCAACCACAAGAAGCATTGAGTTACTTAAATTAATACACACTGATATATGTGGTCCATTTCATATCCCATCGTGGAGCGGTGAAAAGTATTTTATCACGTTTATTGATGACTATTCACGCTATTGTTACCTGTATTTACTGGATGAAAAGTCTCTATCAGTGGACATTCTTGATGTATTCATTAATGAGGTAGAAAGATAGTTAGATAGAAAAGTGAAAGTCATTCGGTTTGACAGAAGTGGTGAATATTATGGTAAATATGATGAGAATGGACAATATCTAGGTCCATTTGTAAAATTTCTTCAAAGTTGGGGCATTTGTGCATAGTATACAATGCTGATATACCACAATAGAATGGTGTAGCGAAAAGGCAGAATCGTACTCTTATAGATATGGTTAAAAGTATATTAAATTACATGAATGTACTTTTATCTTTATGGATGTATGCATTATAGACAGCTACATATCTACTTAATAGGATTCTTAGTAAAGTGATTCTTATGACACCTTATGACTTGTGGATAGGTAGAAAACCTAGCTTGAAGCACCTGCATATTTGGGGTTGCCCAGTCGAAATAAGGATTTATAATCTTAATGAAAGAAAAATGATGTAAAAACCACTAGTGATTACTTCATCAGTTATCCAGAAAAGTTCAAAGGGTACAAATTTTATTGTCGTAATTATGATACAAGAATAGTTGAGTCCGATAATGCTAAGTTCATCAAAAATGGAAAAATCAGTGACAGTGGGGAACCACGAAAGATGGATATTCAAGAGATTCAGGTGAAAAATCCTTCAACTGTTGTCTCTTTTGTTATTCCTCTTGTTGTATCACAGTCACGCAACATACTGGAATAACAAGTTAATGTTCCAAACCCACAAAAAGTGAATGTCAATAATGAACCAGTAAATAATGTGTAAGTCACAAATTAACAAGTGATACCACAAGAAATAGTAACAAGTGATACCACAAGAAATAGTATTGCGAATCAAAGTAATCCCAAATTGGACCATTGAAAAGCTGCAAAGAAAGTTTTTAGGTATTTACAAGGCACCAAGGATTATATACACACCTATAGGAAATCATATCACTTAGAAGAGATCGATTATTCAGATTCAGACTATGCTGGTTATATAGAATTAAGGAAATCTACCTTTGGTTATTTATTCCAACTAGCTAGAGGGGAAATTTCTTGGAAGAATGGAAAGCAATTTGTCATTGTTACTTCCACTGTGGAGGTAGAGTTTGTGGCATGCTTTGAGGCCACTATTCAATCATTATGGATGCAAAACTTTGTCTTAGGGTTAGGTATTGTCGACAGTATAACTAAACTGTTAAGAATTTATTATGAAATTCTGCAGATGTCTTCTTCTCTAAAAATGACAAGTATTCTAAGGGCGCAAAAAACATGGATTTGAAATAATTGTCAGTCAAAGAAGAAGTGTAAAAACATAAAATGTCAATTGAGTATATTGGAACTGATTTTATGGTTGTAGATCCATTAACTAAAGGATTTTCGCGTAAAATATTTACTAGCCATATTGAAAGGATGGACATTATAGATAAATCCTTATTAGCATGAGATCAGGTTATGTATGTACATATGTTTAGATATTTGCTATTATTGTTTTATGAATTCAATTAATGTTATGTTTTCATCTATTTGTTAGTTGTCACATTATATTGTGTACACACATTATTTTATTGCGATGACAAATTATGTTTTGAGAAATATTAAAGTTGATAATTACGGTGTTTCTCAATTAGAGTTATATTTGAGTTGAGATGATTGTGTGATACTGGAAGGAATCATGTCGTTAGATGACTTGTAACTGTCATGATCTCATTATTTCAATTCATTCAAGTTTGATGGCTTGATAGATTCAATATATAGTACCCACTTGTGTTTCTAGATCATCAAGTCGTAACATAGGTTAAATAGAAGATTGTTAGATTAATTTAATAATCATAAGTGTGACCTATATTACTTTATTTGATTATAACATAAAATGAGCCCAAAATAATAGTTGTTGGGCTTGTTAAAGGAAATTAAAACCATTAGGGTTAATTAATATAGAACCCTTCCCCCTCCCTTCAATTTTTACAGATATCAAAATATATATGTTCTTGCATCATTGAAAAGAACGAAGAAAGGAAAGAAGACGAAAGTGGATAAGTCTTTTTGCATAAAAAAGGCATTTGCAAACAAGAAGAGATTACATAGTATAGATCAAGGTTAGTATTTCTCTCTTTTCTTTATAACACTAATTTTAGGGTTTAAAGGTGTTGAATTAATTGTGTTATAAATATTCTTGAGTGAATTCTATGCTTAACATATGTAATCGTTTTCTAATCACAAATGCCTTCTTTACGCAAAAGCTTTATTCACTCACGTCTTTTTCTATTTCTTCGTTCTTTTCAATGATACAAAAATGTACATGTTTTAATATCTGTAAAATGTTTCTTCAAACTAAAGTGAAAAAAAGTTTTCTTTATTAATTAACCCTAATGATTTTAATTTTCTTTAACAAACTCAACATATAACCATTATTTTAGTCTTACTTTATATTAAAATAAAATAATATAATATAAGCCACACTTATAATTATTAAATTAATTTAACAGTCTTCCCCATAAAGTCGAAGATTACCGTCAAAATCAAGCGTTAAGTCTTTTCTGCATTATCACTTCGTAATCTGTTGACTTAAATGTCAAATTATCGCTTGATATGAATTTACCAAATACATGAAACCATGCAAATCTGCTGTTGTTGAACGTGGACCTCCCATCCTCCCAGCTCACTTTCCCGGGATCTGGCAAGTAGACACTAAAAACCTCAACACCGTCAAAAAGAAGTCGCAGGACGTTATCATTGTCGAAGTATAATCTTTATAAACAGGAAGAAACGTTACTTTGGATTCTTGAGGAAATAAGCTGCCTGTCTTTATGGGGTTGCGGAGGAAGAAGAGTATCAGTAGGAAAATTGAAACTTTGCCACAAAATAACACCCTCCCTTTCACACAGAACAAGATTACCATTGTCATAAAGTTTTAACTCCGCTGTTGAGTTTGAGACAGTGCCTGAGGACCAAGCGATGGAACGACTAGCATCAGCTAATACCAAATCTCCTGTTTTTCGCAGGGACAGCTTTGAGCGTTTTCCTTTAACTGGAAAGTCACGGTTGGCCATCCAAACCAGGGTGCAATTACTGCACGAAGGTTTGCTGAACCATATGGCAAAGTAATATTCATTGCCATGACCGTCACCAACCGGGTAAAAACCAGCAGTAAATTCCCCATTTGCTGAAATCAATGCTTTCAACAGAAAGAAAATAACCTGAACGGAAAGAATGAATATGGAACTTGAAAATGGTGGTGATAATAGGAAGAATGACGTAAACTTTGTAGAAGTCTGACTGAACAGGATTGAATGGCTTGTGGACATTGTAGTCCCTTAAATAGACTCACTTGTTTCTTGTAGAAAAAATCTGATTTACGTGAACTGGTGTCTGATTGTCATCGTTAAAATTACTTACTGTTTAAGCTATTCATGCATGTTCTGATTAATTTTTTGGGAGCAACGGGTGTATTTCGTGAAAAGGAAAAATAAAATGAACACAGAATTTTTAACGTGATTCACCCTTAACTTTGGGCTACATCCACGGACAAAACTCAAAATAAATCTTCCACTATTACAAATAGTAGGTATACAGAGATAAATCAAAATAGTAGCTCACAAGGTATTTTCCAACCTATAAAATACTAACCTCACTATTTTGTCACTCATCAACCCTTTAGGAATATATTTCCTAACTTCAGAGCAAAATAAAGCTCTAATCTCTCTCTCAATTTTTCTCTCTGTATTTCTGTGTTTGTTGTATGTGTTATGAAGTGGGGAGTGCCTTATATAGGCACTCCACCGCTTGAAGACAGCTGCCTTGCAGTTGTCTTTTTTTCTTCTCTTCAACAAATGCTGCAGGCGACTTCTATTTATTTTAACTAATGCAGCAAATCTTCTTTTCCATGTTTGTAGGCGTTCACTGCGGTAGGCGCTGTTGTTGGCGCCTACCATGCCCACCACCAAATTGGAATGATGGAGTCCCTCCATGTGAGAGGGACCCATCTCCAACAAAGCTCCCCCTCCCGATTACATGGAGGGCTCTATCAAGCCTGCTACTGATCGAAAATACTCGAATTTGTCTTTTGGTAGAATCTTGGTTAACATGTCTGATCCATTTTCATCAGTATGGATCTTTTCTAACCGTAATTATTTCGTCTCCATCACATCTCTGATCTAGTGATATCTCACATCAATGTGTTTTGATCGTGAATGAAACGAGACATTCTTACCAAGGTAAATAGCGCTCTAACTGTCACAGAACAGCTGATACTGTTCTTGTTTGACACCAAGTTCATTAAAGAACTTCTTCATCCATAGCAACTCCT
>JANTNU010000002.1:3217121-3240544 GCA_024752395.1 Erythroxylum havanense
TCCGCCTTGTTGATATCTTCAATAGTTTGATCTTCAATAAACATAGCATCACGACTCCTGATAAGTCTTTTCTGCACCGGATCATAAAACCTATAGCCAAATTGATCTTGACTATAGCCAATGAATACACACTGCCGTGTCTTGACATCAAGCTTTTTCCTTTCATCTTTAGGAATATGAATAAAGGCCTTGCAATCAAAGTTAAGGGTGAACCACGTTAAAAATCTTGTATCCATTTTGCTCATTTTATTTTTCTTTTTCACAAAATACACCCGTTGTGCCCAACATAATTCAGTCCCAACCCTCGGTAAAGCAAGAGTTACATCAATCATACGAAAAATGAAGAATTTACATCCTCCTCATAGATTTGAATCCGAAGAAACTATTTAATGTACGCACTTAAAAGTTTTAATTTCTCAAAATAACACTAAATGCTTTGTACTTGACGTATCTAGCATATGTCAACTTTATAATTGGTTATAATCTTGGATATAATTAGGTAAGTTCAAATGTTTTCTTAACACGAATCAAATATCTATTAAACATCGTGCCAATTCCTCTGTATTAAAATATTGATATATGTCGTTTAAAGGCGTTTGAAACAGTTTAACATGGAGGACTATGTACCACCAACGATTCTATCAACATATTAAAGCTACATGGAGTGATGATCAACCTTGGGTCCGGGGACGGGGTTTTGTTATCCAGTCAGTTCCGCCGTCGACGTCTTGAAGTAACAGACTGCGGTTGAAGGTCGAGCCAAGAAGGTTTACAAAAGAAAAAGAACAGATATTGAAGCTGCAAGGTATCTTCATTCTTGAATAATTAGTTGGCTAGGGGCTTGACTTGGGTTCATCATCAATGAGCTATGGTAAGAACAATCATATATATTAGAAAGAGTTAAAATCATGATCATTATTTTGATAGTTTTTAAATTATACCTTCACATCAATCAATAATTTATAATATGTTAAAAATTTAAGTTTAGATTGATCATAATTTCAATAAAAATCACTAATAAAGTAGTGATTGATCATCTTTTTCCATATTAAATTAAAGAAAATAAATTCAACATTAAGATCTTTAATTTTTCTTATCAAAATAAAAGATAACAAATAGCTATTGAAACTATAATCATTTGTTGTTTAGTGGTCACAAATTGAATAAATATTTATTAATAATTAATAATAAGCCATATTAAATTATTAATAATATAAGAATATTGGTGACACACGAGAAAGTAAATTATGTATATTCACTTTCTATCATATTTATAAATTAATAAATGATTATGATGAATTTATATATGGTAATAACAAAGTAATTATAATGATTGAAGATAACAGGAAAAGAATGAAAAACTAATATCAAATGGTTTGACCAAGCAATTTTTCATTATGTTCAATTCATAAAATTCACTATATGTTCCTCTTTAATGAGTGAAAAGGGACCTTTTATACAACTTTTTTTGTAACGATTACAGAAAAATTCTTACAAAATCTTGTTTAACATCAAGAAAAGCCCTCCTAATGCATAACCCAAACAAATTCTCTAATTTATATATCATTTATTTATAATAAAAACAATATAAAATAATCGTTAAGAATTAAAAAAAAAAGTAAATGCTACAACTGTTAGTGATAATAACATTAATTAGTTGATCGTTTTGTTAAATTGGTTGAGGTCACAAATTTATAGTGTATATTATGAGAAGATATTGATCGATTATATTGGTATACTGGTCAATCAGTCTATTCAAAAACCCTAATATTAGTCATCCAAATCCTCACATTTATCAACCAAACTTTATGAAAAATAAGTTTTTTTCAAAACTTCTCAAGTAAAGAATTATGATGTAAAAACATGCTTTCTTTAAAAATTTTCCAAACTTTCTCTTGACGATGGTAAATTATATGTATCATACCTTAAATAACATGGATCATGTTGAGTAAACTACTGATTCATTGAAACCACCGAAATAAGTTTACGAAAATTCCTTTTTTATTTTTAGTTCTTCACTTGAATTTTTTTTAAAAGAGCACAAGTATTCTATTTTATTTATTTTCTTTATTATGTGATTGTTCAATTGGTTAAATTATCTCATTTATTCAGTTTTTTTCTATTAATCTTTATTTTTCACGCCTTAACTTACTAGTGTCATCAAGACAAAACTATTAGGTTTTCAATTAAGTGTTAGAGATTCTAAAAATTGGTCAAAATGTAAAAATTCTACGTAGCTCATTTTATTTAGCAACATGGAATATCACTTAAATCGGGTTATCATAAACAAATTGGCGCCAATCTTTCCTTTCATTCTTCTATGTTTCTCTGCATTATTCAACCTCCATATATCTCACAGTAGACACAATAACATGAGATGCATCCATAAGCACTATGATTAGGAAGACAAAGTGAATGTTGACAACTACATTAGAATAAGACATTTTTTCTATTTTTATCATGCAAGATTTGTCATGTAGATTTCATGAGCTTAAGATTTGGCTGGATATGAGGTTGCTGCTAAAGTATAAGCTTTGGTGGAAGCGAAATCAGGCCATAATTGAAGGCATTGGTCTCGTTGGAGAATCTGAGTCGAAACCCTTATGTCTTAGTTTAAGAAGATGACATTATTGCAGACTTCTAACGGAAGTAGTCATGGACCTGGCTTATGTCAGGTTCTTCTTGGTCGAAGTTAATTAGACAACAATTTTGTTCCTTTCTAGTATAAATACACATTAACACATTTCGAATACAATTCAGACATGAGAAATGAGATTAAGATTTTAGGTGATTTAATAACAAGCTAATGAAAAATGTTTGAGTCTTCAAAGAATGAATAGAAAAATAAGAAATAGGTCTTGTTTGGTAATTAATAATTACGCAATTGAAATAAAAAATAAGAATAAGAATGAAAAGTGAATAAATTTCTTAATAATATTAGGCTAATACCTTCTAACTATTAGTCCTGATTTTTAATTTATGTTATATCTACAATTTCTTAATAAAATTTTTTTATAATTATTTATATTTGATTTTAGTTTTGTCCTATTTCTAATATTCAATAAATAATATTTTTTTGAAGAAAGATAATATGATTAAAAGCGACGAGAATAAATCTCAAACAACACATCAGGCATATCAACCCATAAGTGGAACCTGTCATGGCGAATAGAGTCACGCGCTAGAAGATGGGCACACTTATTCTCTTGACGCCTAATCTAATAAACCTTAATATTCGGCCTAGAAACAAGAATGGCCTTACAATCAGACACGAGCAAACCAAAAGCAGAATTATCCTCACACGAGAAATTAATAGCGAAATATAATGACTGGCAATCTGTAAAAACACAACCAGGATCAAGTAAAGAATCGGAAGCATAAAGTAAACAATGCTGCAAAGCAAGGGCCTTTGCAACTGCCGTTTGATTACCACCTTACTCATAGCCAGAAATGGCCAAAGAAAAGTTGCCTTCTGCATCTTCGATAGCCAAACCAAAACCCACAAAATCCAAAGCTTCAAAAATAGCACCATCAACATATGCAAGCCAAGATGCTTGGTGGTGCACTTGGGCCAAGCGAACGGGAGCCACACCAGTATGGACGCGTGCCGCTGCTGCCTGCAATGTTGAAGAAGCATTCTGGAATTCCTCAAGCATAAGGCTAGCGGACTGGGTAAGATGGAAGGGATTTGGCCTGGTATTGGACCATAGGAATGCATTTCGTGCCGCCCAAAGTTGCTATGCTACCATAGCACCTAATTTAGCCCTCCGCTCGCCTAAGGAAGAGAAGATGTGCAAAAATAGATCCTGAAAATACAAATTCACATTAGTGAAATTAAAACCGGCTAGCCTCCACACATCTTTGGCAACACAACACGTAACAAACACATGGTCCACAGTTTCCTCATCATGGCAGAACAAATATTGCAAGGGAACATTAATCTCACGCTTTGTCAAATTATCCCTAGTAGGGAGCACGTTTCGACCCAAACGTCACATAAAATCCTGAGCCTTTAGCGGAACATCAAGCTGCCATAAGTGCTTCCAAACCACGCCAACACTCCCTATACTACCACCATGTCAGGAGAAATGGTAAGCTAAATGATAAGCAGTTTTGACTGTATAGAAACCTTTCCGATCAAAATGTCACACTAACTTATTCGAATGTGCATGAAGACTCAAAGGAATGCTCAAGATTCTTCTCATATCAGTGACAGAAAACAAATCCATAAGCTTTGAAACATCCCACTTCTTTTCGCCAGCAACAAAAAGATCAGAAACCCGCAAAGCATCATGGATAAATAGAGAGCCATCCTTCACATAAAAATTATCCACATGGGGAATCCAAGGGCCCCTATTTACATAAATACTACACCCATCACTAACCCTCCATGTTACCCCTTGCTTCAACACCTGTTTAGAGAACAAGACACTCTTCCAAACAAAACTACACCCGGATCGCGGAGTAGCGGATAAAAAATCCCCCTTGGGAAATATTTAGCTTTGAAGAAACTGTACATGAGAGTGTTGGTATCAGTCAACAGCCTCCACCCTTGTTTCCCTAGCAAAGCAATGTTAAAACATCACAGGTCGCGGAAGCCCATTCCACCATCAGATTTCTTACAACATATACGATCCCATGCAAGCCAATTAATACCCCCATGATCCCGCTTGCCATTCCACCAATACTTATTAAACATGAACTGCAGCTCATTACACACAGACACAGGTAACAGAAACACATTCATGCAATAAGCTGGAATTGCCTGTGACACAGATTTAATTAAAATTTCACGTCCAGCTCTAAACAAGGAACGACTATTCCAGTTATTCATTCGCTTCCACATCCTATCTTTTAAAAAAGAAATAATCTATTTTTTGGTCCGACCAATTAATGAAGGCAATCCCAAATACGGATTCCCACTGATAGGAAGAGTAACATGGAGAAGCCTAGAAATAGCATGTGTTTCATTCTCAGGAATAGAGGGACTAAAAAGAATGCCAGGCTTAGTGAGATTAATAGACTGACCTGAAGCTGCCTCATAAGTGCCCAAAATAGCTTTAATGGCTGAAGCCTCCGGAATATTACCCTAAAAAAAGAGAAGTGAGTCGTCCGCAAAGAAAAGATAAGAAATCCGAGGACACCCATGACTAGCCTGAACACCATGAATCAAACCCGGCGCTCGGCATCTTTAAGTAACAGGGAAAGGCCCTCGGCCACAAACAGAAACAGATATAGGGAGAGAGGATCCCCTTGCCGTAAACCTTGAGAAGGAACAATTGGCCCCGCTTGGGTATCATTGACACAAATTTTATAATCAATGTCCATAAAGCACATCTTCATCCAAGTCAACCAAACCGGATCAAAACCCAGAGCAACAATCATATCACACAAATAGTCCCAATTAACATGGTCATAAGCTTTAGCAATATCAATTTTCTAAGCACATGCACCATTGTGACCCCTAGTTCAATGCTTTAAACTGTGAATAATCTCATATGCCACCATAAAATTATCCGTAATCAGATGACCCGGAATAAAAGCAGATTGATTCTTAGAGATCAGCTTATGAAGAACATGTTTCAACCTATTGGCAAGAGACTTGGACAGAATTATATACAACACATTACATAGAGCTATAGGTCAAAAATCCTTAACTGATATTGTACTCTCACACTTAGGAATTAGAACAAGCAAAGTTTCAGTTAAAGAGTGTGGGAGGGTACCTTGGGAAAGCCATAATCGACAACTATCGGAAATATCCTTGCCCATTAAGGTCCAGTTCTTTTGAAAGAAAGCCGGATTCAACCCATCAGATCATGGCGCTTTATCTGGGTTCATTTGAAAAAGGGCAGTCCGAAATTCATCATCCAAAAACGGCCTCGTGAGTGCTACATTATCATCAAGACTAACCAATGGCGATACCAAGCCAATAATGTGACGACGATGAGAGGCGGCATTGCTTTGGAAAAGTTCATCAAAATAATCCCTCACTAAGGTTTGAATCCCATCTTCACTGTGAACCCAAGAACCCGAGGCATCCTGAAGTTTGTCAATCTGGTTGCCTCGCCGTCTAGCCTTGATACTATTATGAAAATACTTCGAATTCTTATCCCCATTTTGTAGCCAAAAAACTTTAGCTTGTTGCTTCAATCGGATCTCATCCTCGGCCAAGAAAAGATTCCATTGTTCCTTCAGATGTTGAATAGTGAGATTATCCAAACTATCAATTTCCGATTCAAGTTTCTGTTGAACAATACGCTTTTGCTGCCACCGCAAGTGATTTCGAGCCTTCCCCCAGGCCTGAACATTATCAATCACCTTATTTCTTCGAATAATAAAGTCATCAGCTGCCGAGCCATGCCAGGAGCGTAACACAATGGTAAAAAAGGCATTATCTAATAACCAGGAATTATCAAACCTAAAGTTGAGATTTGTGCGGCCAAGAGAGCCATCAGTATCGACCAAAAGAGGAGAGTGGTAGGATACAGGAGCCACCAAATTAGTACACACAACATTCTCGAAAAGAGAATTCCAAGACGGCATAGCACAAGCTCTGTCCAGTTTCTCCCTTACCCGATCTTGCGAAGTCCCCCTGTACACATACGTAAACATAGAGCCTATTGTGAATATATGAGACAAATTTGAATCCATTAATGTTGCACAAAAACCTTTAAACAAAAAGGGGGCACGAGGCGGGCCACCATCGTTCTCAAAATCAGCTTCAATATCATTATAATCACCGACGCATAATCACGAAAGACTACTCCTGGCAGCAAGGGATCGCAATAAATGCCACGAGTCCCTCCTCCTAGTACGTTTTGGGTAAACATAGAAGCCTGTAAACGTCCAAGTGCACACAGAACATTGAAGTTCATAATCAATGAAATTAGGAGAATAACTCTAAATGGACAACTGTACAGAATGACTCCACATAATGGAGAGACCTCCCCCATGGCCAATGCTGTCAACTGAAAAACAATAATCAAAGCGAAAAAAAGAGCATAAAGCTTCCATCCGAACACCATGAACTTTTGTTTTAGAAAGAAAAATAACTGCAGGCCTATGACGGAAAATCATATCCTTCAAAGCTCGAACTGCCCGAGGATTACCCCCACCTCGGCAGTTCCACACTAAGAGCCTCATGGTCGTCGATCGACCTTCGGAGTGGAAGGTTCGACCGTTAGATGTTGTGTGTAACCCCCTGCTAAATCCTTGGTTGCAAAAATAGTAGGGGTTGGAGTAGGCTGTTTGGAACGAGACCTCTTCTTTAGATCAGTGGGTTTATTCGTAGGGTCATCTTCCTCAGGCCTACTAGACCTTTGACCCACAGTCGGCCAATTAGTGTCCATTTCGCCAGTGGTAGAAGACGTAGCTGCAAATTTCTGATCAAAATGCAAATTTCCGCAAAGAAGGGATTTCAAAAAAGTTGGGAGGGCAACACACCAAGATTGCCACCTGCCAATCCCTCATAGGGCAGATCAATAAATAATATTTAAAGAAACAATATTTGCATTCTCATTTTCACATTATATGCAAGGCGTTTCGATATCGCATAATGGTGATGTTTTTTCTTTGAATCAAGTTGTCATCTTTTGATTATCATTCCTAATATTAAAAGTGAGGTTATCTGTTTGAAACGAAAAGTTCGGTCCAATAAAATATTCATTAATGGTTATGCATAATGACTTGATTAGTTTATTCATAGAGTTGCCTAGTTCTAAGTAGCAGGACCGCTATTAATAAGAGTTTGGTAAACTAATGCAGATCATCATCCATGATATACATAAGCATCTCGACCACATTCCTCATGGTTGGTCTTGCATCCATGTCTTCTTCCACACACTGCATTGCCACAGTTATCAAATTTTCCATCTTATCAACTTCACTGCATTCAAGCCTCGGATCAAATATCTCTTCAATCCATGACGTCCTTTCATAAGCTCCACGTTTGTCTCTAACCCACGTTACCAAATTTCTCAACCCCGTGTCTTCACCACTTTCCCTATCTTGAACTTCCATTGCAGGGCTCCTTCCAGTGACCATCTCCAACACAATGATCCCATAGCTGTAAACATCCACTTTGGAGGTGATTGGAAGACTGTACACCCACTCCAGAGCCATGTAACCTCTTGTTCGTCTTATTCTAGAGAAGTTCAACTGTTCAAGATCGTTTCTGTTTAGTAGCTTTGACAAGCCAAAATCAAACACCTTCGGCTGGAATTTCGAGTCTAAGAGTATGTTCTGAGGCTTGACATCACAGTGAATAACCCACTCCAGACATTCTTCATGGAGGTAAGCAAGACCTCTTACCGTGCTTAAGGCAATCTCAAACCTCTTTTGGCAGCCAATTGAATTAGAAGAGAGGTATTGAGCCAAAGATCCATGTTCCATGTATTCATAAACTAAAAGCCTATGATTTCCTTCAGCACAGTATCCCCACATCTCTATCAAATTCATGTGGTTAAGCTTCCTAATGGTACTTACTTCTGATAGGAATTCTGCTTCTCCTTGATTAGCTTCATTCAGTCTTTTAACAGCTGCAACTCGATCACCCGACAGTATACCTTTATAAACTATCGCGGCTACTCCTCTCCCAATTTCTTCACTGAAATTTCTCTCTTCAACTCAGAGTAAGTGAATCTTCTGGATCCAGTTGTCGCTAGATGGTAGCTCTCTGTAGCTTCATTAGGATTCTTGCGGGAATTAATCAAATAAAACAAAACCAGGAAAACAACACAAATCTCAGCTACTCCTACTGAACCGGCAACCCAAAGAAGAGATTTCAAGGTTCCATTTTATCGATCTTTTAAGTATCTTCTATCCAACTGATTAATATTATCGCTAGGGCATGATAACTCCATCTCCACAGGTAGCAAATTGTCATGGGACGAAAGTGTTCTAGGGAGTCTCAAATAGAAGTCACCGGCAAAACTGGGTGAAACATACCCATTTAGCAACAAGTTCTTTAGATAACAATCATACCAGCCTTTTTCGTTATCGAGCTTGAGCTGGAAGCCTTTACACATTGCCACTTCCTGACAATATTGCTCACAGCTTTCAACGCTGGAAGTAGTTGTGAAATGATAGTCGTAACCATAAAACTCAACATTTTGGAGACGGGTGAAGCTACTTTCTGTAATGAGGCTCGAGTGATTGAAGATGGGTTTGCATCCATGAGACCAATCGGATTCTGAAGTATGCTTAATCCTATAACCTGGTAGACAAGAGCATTTCCTGCCAATACCTCGGCGGTATGTGCAGAAACTATTAGATCCGCAACTGCCATGAATTTTGCACGGTTTAGACATGGCTTGCCATGAAATGGCCCAATCAGTATTCCCATCTGCTCGACTATAAAGTCGAAGATTACCATCAAAATCAAGTGTTAGTCTTCTCTGCATCGTCACTTCGTAACCTGCTGTTTTAAACTCCAAACCATCGCTTGATTTGAATTTACCAAATGGATCATACCAGGCAACTCTGCTGTTGTTGTACATGGACCTCCCAGAGGACCAACTCATTTCTGCGGGGTCTGGCCAGTAGACACTGGAAACCTCAACAGCATCGAAAAGAAGTGTTAGGACGTAATAATTGTCGAAAAACAATCTGTAGAAACCAGAAGACGCGTTGCTTTGACTTCTCGAGGAAATAAGCTGCGTGTCCCTATGGAGTTGTTGCAGAGGAAGAAGAGTATCAGTAGGAAAATTGAAACTTTGCCACAAAATAACATCATCCCTCTCCCGCAGAACAAGATTACCACTGTCATAAAGGTATAACTCCACTTCGTAGTTTGAGACTGCGCGTGAGGACCAAGCGATGGAACAACCAGCATCAGTTAATACCAAATCTCCTGTTTTGCGCACAGACAGCTTTGAGCGTTTTCCATTGACTGGAAAGTCACGGTTGGCCATCCAAACCACGGTGCAATTACTGCACGAAGGTTTGCCGAACCATATGGCAAAGTAATATGCATTGCCATGACCGTCACCAACCAGGTAAAAGCCAGCAGTCAATTCCCCATTTGGTGAAATCAATACATCTTCTCCATTATTTTCAACAAAGAGAGAAGAGCCTCTACTTAAAGAATGAGATATGGAACATGAAAATGGTGGTGATAACAGGAAGCTCAAAGCAAAGAAGAAGAGGAGACAGACATTTCCCATTGCCAACTTTGTGAAAGTCCTACTGAACAGGATAGAATGGATTGTGGACGTTGTAGTCCATTAAATAGACTAACCTGATTTACGTGAAAAAAACGATGCAATATTTACACTTAACTACTAATTACCAATTTATGCGTGTTTTGATTAATTCCAAGTAGTAACTGGCCGCTTCCGAGTCAAGTCAAGTCGAACAATAGATTAACTAGAACAGAGCCACTTATTTCCTGGTGGTTCATGACTAATTCCAAGTACTAACTGGCCGCTTCCAAGTCAAGTCGGATACTAGAGTAACTAGAACAGAGCCACTTATTTCCTGGTGGTTAACAGGACGGGCAAACTTAATGACCATTCAATTCAATTACCAACGGCCATTTAATTCAATCGGTAATTAACATCTTTTGAAAAAATCAAACAAACACTAAAGGATGGAACAGCAGCACTATTTAGGGATCTTTATCTCATATTAAGACTATTTAATTTGCATTGCTACGAATCTGTTGCAATTATCTATGAAGCTTTTTTTTTTAATATATAAAGAAGGGAAATAACAAGACAGATTACATGCTAGGTTGTGGGTGCCTGAGCCCCGACACATCCTCTTCTAGGAGAGGTAGGAAACCCCTTGGAAGGTGCTCAAAACTAGTGATTCCTAGGGGAAATTGTCCTGCAAAGTGTGCAAGCCAGTCCGCACTCCTATTACCCTTACGATAAATATATCAGAGAGTGACAACCCAGTTATGAGAAAGCAGCTCGTAGATGCCCAATACAAATGGGTTGGAAGAAGTAGCCCGCGACTGTGGAGAAGAGAGCAGATTCGTCACAGTGCTCGATTCCACCTCTAGCATGATATGGCGGTACCCCAAAATCCAAGCAAGCCGAAGACCAGAAAAGACCCCCCAAAATTCTTCAACCAACGGGGAGCACCCCCCAATGTTCTGGACAAAGCCACTCAACCAAGTGCCTGTGCTGTCTCGCAGTAGCCCACCTGCAGTAGTAGAATTACTGGATCCTGTAAATGCACCATTAGTATTGAGCTTCACCCAGCCAGGTGCTGGTGGGTGGCAGCCTAGCTGCGGAGCACGACGTCGAACATGGGTCAGCTGAGTCCTATGTTGCCAGGTGGCAGCTAAGTGCATGTGGTGAGCATATTCCAATACGGCCTGCATCGGAGAGGTCGGCCAAGAAAAAGAGTCGTCGAATATGGCCCGGTTGCACCATGACCAGAGAAACCAGCATGTAATGCCAAAGATGAGAGCCCAGTCAAAACCTTGGAGCGCCCTGCCCGAGCGGAGATTCCTGGTGAGCCAGGCGTTGTGGTATAGGGAAAAGAAATCTGTGGTAATAAACTCAGAGGAAAATTGCAACCAAAGGGAGCGGGCGTGGGAGCAGTCCCGAATGACATGGAGGGAGGATTCCTCGAGGTGGCAATAGGAGCAAGCAGGATCCGATATGAAGCCACGTTGGACGCGCCGTTGATTGGTGAGGAGCCTATCATGCAAAAGGAGCCAGAGGAATGCGCAAATCCGCTGAGATCCGTGTCACTTCCAAATAGTACTCCAGGTTGAGTGGGTCAAAAGGGGGTCGTCCTGCAAGATCATGGAATAAGCAGAAGATGTCGTAAAGTAGCCATCCGCCGTATGTTCCTGTATGAGTTTGTCCGGCCCAAGGGCTGCCGTCGGAGGAAAGATACCTACAGTAGACAAGCAAAGCGTCGGAGGAAACAAAGTCGCACGTCCCCATTTATGAAGCTGATTTTGTTACAACAAAATTGGAAAAGAAGTGTTTTTGCATGTCATGTACCAAGTCAAAAGCTCGACTATAATAATTTGTAGCATATCCTGTTTAATTATACAAGGTTTAGATGTTTAATTTTTATTATAAATATTTTGAGAAACTATATTTTTGTTTTATAATAAATTATTGATTATTTTTGTTTAAAAACAATGATGTATTTAATATTCAAATTTTTATATAATTTCATATTATATTAAGATATAAATCAATCTTAATTTGTCACAATTATTTTCACATAACTGCTAAAATTTTTAAGAAACTACGTTAATGAATTAAGCTCAAATTTTATAATGAATTCAAATTGAGTATAACAATTAGACCATTCAATAACCCAAATTGTACATCAACCTTAGAAATCTATTTTTTTTTTTTAGTCAAACTTTAATTAAACCTGACCTATCCCAGCCCGGCCCGTATTCAAGTCTTTGTGTAGGAAGTTCCGTTTTGATCTCCTAAATCCACTATAAAGGCTCAGTTCCGCTAGATGTTAAAGTGACAGATTACATTCTGAACTCTGAAGTGTGTACTTGGACTGCAATAAGACGATTTCTAGATCTCAACATTGTCCACAGAAGGGATACATTGAAGATGGTTTAAAGATATCAACCTACATGTGTAGTTTTTTTCAAAGAGAAAACCAATGCCTGTGACCCTGTAACCAATGCCTGTGACCCTGTACAAGATGATCTTCCTTATCTGTTGGTGCTTGTACCAGCGTCTTCCAATGCCTGGTAAGTGGCAAGGAAAAACGTGCCCTGATTTTTCTGTAAAAACCTGCATAAATATACAAACAATACACTTTAGAGATATTGAAGTATATCAGAACAGTACTATAAGAAAGTAACATGAAAAAGGCATCCTCTGATCCTGTTAGAACTAGGTAACTCCCACATGAGTACGCTATTCAACTCATTACGCAAGGCTGCTTTTCGTTTCCAACAGATAACCTCAGTTTTGATATCAGGAGGAACTACAAAAAGATGGCAACTTCAAAGAGACGACCTTATCATTCATCAATTCCCGCATTCCCCTCAATAGTAATATAGAATGTTGGGAAATCATATTTGGCAGCATTTTCACTTGAATGAAAACTCTCAGGACCCAAACATGAACTTGTAGCAAACACTAAACTTGCAACATTTCACCAGGATACTGACCTCAGAACCATTAAGGCTAAAAAATAAAGCAAACCAACAATCACAACAACGAATTTCATTCTGATTTATCAGCACTCAAGGTTTGAAACAAGACTTCATACTTGAGAAAGTCGACTAGTTTTTGCTGCAATTCCATCAGCGTCTCCTCCTCAATGTTTGCATAAGCTAATAACTCAGGCAACTTAACTGCAAATGCCAGAAAAAGTATATGAATACCGCTACGAGGGCTATCACTTCTGTTTACTAGACATTGCAAAACAGATGAATTTTTTAGAAGTATCCACAAAAAATAACAAAGGATACTTCTAACAGTGACAGCAATCTGCACACAAATAATAAGTTATGCTCCAGATTGTTAAAACTCATTTCTTTTCCAGCATGCCATACATAAACCAGGAACATTTTCTGTCTGTATGGACAAAATTGCAGAAATAGAACCAGGGTAAAGTGATGCACCAACAATAAAATCAAGTATCTCAAATTTTAAGGAAATTTCAATTTCTCAATAAAGAAAGACATTTTGGGCTATCTGAGAAGGTATTCAAATTATTAAAATAACAAAACAAGGTCAAGCTCACATGTACCGATATTGCTTGCAAAGACAGTATCTTCTTTTTCAGATAAAAGAAACCAGACCAATCAAACAGAAACTACTCCAAGAAGTTCCTGGAATAAGCATACCAAACAGGCGTAAAAGATGTTCAGCACCATAAACTGAGGATGGAGATACATTCTCTCTAGTTGCATCAACATATTGTTGGCGCTCACTTTTGTACAGGAGCATCACAGGCAATGCTTTGTTAAAGTAGCATCGCAATCCATTCATTATTTCTTCAACGGATTCAGCTATCCTACATTACCAAATCATGAAGCATAAAATGCATCAGTAACATAGATCCAGATGAAGACTTACATTGCACTCTAAATTAGTCAATTTCAAACATAGCAAGCCACGTTCAGTGATTAGAAATCAAGACTAGGCCAAAGATTGCCTGAAGTTCATCATGTACAAAAGGACAATATCTCATCTGGGTTTTCAATTCAGTTTCTTCAGACTGGTGTTCTTCTAATTTTGGATAACAGAGATAATTCTTCCCTTAATCCATCCTAAGGAGGGAAGTGAATGACACAATAGGAAACTAGAAAAAGTAAATGCACTTGAATGAAATATGGTATTAGGGGCATGAGGAACCAGTATCAATTGAATGAAAGGAGAAATAACATTTAAGATTGCTGAAATATTATCAAGTAGACAACCTGCAATTAAGAACCCCATCAAATTTAAGAAAAATTGACAGCCTAGGAGGAAAGTTAGCACAATTTAAAAAAAAATGCAGGCTTAGAACTTACAGATCATATTTCTTTAACCTATGATTGACATACTTCTTCAGAATGTCGTCCACATTTGGTTTGCGGGGAAGTTTCACAAGCTGAAATAGAAAATGAAAGTCAAATCATAGCATTGACTATGAAAACAGTAGACATTTACCATGAACAAAGTAAAAATCATGTATGCTATAGGCACAGTAATTTTCAAATATGAACTCTAGAAATATTGAACTTTCATATTAAAAAAAGGATACAATATTGACCTCAGAATATCACATCTAATCCCACGGGGCAAAAATCAGGAACTTGACTCACCTATAGCCAGAACTATCATTCCTGGCAAAACTACTAATCTCAAGCTGAGAAATAATGAAATAAGAAAGGCTATTTGGTCTTGTTACCGACAAGCTGCAACCAAATAATCTAAAAGGATTGAAAAGAAAACAGGATTGATACCTTCCCCAAGTGATTGATAGATTCACAATCATCAACAAGTTGATTCTTCAATGCTGCTGGAATTTGTAGATTGATGAGCTTTTCCATGGGTATAGCACCTTTATCCTAACAATTTATTAATTGCAGCATAAGCAAAGGGAAAGATAAGCATAAAAGGAAAACCTCTCAAAGAGTTAATGATCATAAAGCATTGAAGAGAACAAATCTTTATCCAGCTTAATTTTTATCCCCTTATGTTTATGCTAATTTTCATCAGCAATCAACACAAGATAGAATATTAGGCAGAAACATTAAAATTTTACCTTATTAAGAAAATCATTTTTCCGCTTCTTGCCCCTTGCAACTGCACAAAGGTTTCAAAGTAGTTTAAAAACCATCTCAAAGGACAAGGCCAAAAAAGGATTCATATTCAAACTGAAAATGTAGAAGGTTCTGCAGATATGCATAAGAAACATTGAATTTGTATGAAATATAAGTTACACAAAGTATAAGTGTTGTATAATTCTAACCACTGGAACTTTTGGGTTTGATCTGCGTCGCACGGATTGATTTTGTGTTTTTTTCTGCACCCTGTTTCTTGTTAAGGGCCTGCTGTTTCAGCACATTCTCCTCATTAAACTTCAACAAGCGGTCCACTCCAACCCATTCATCCCAACTGTAGGAATTAGAAGTTGAAGAAGAGCATGTGACTAGTAGATTAAGTCATTTACAAAGAAAAGATAAAGCATATTCCCCCCCTGGGATAATCTTAATACATCCCTCCATTAAATAATATTAGACAATCCTCGGTTACAAGTGTACTGCTATCTTGCAGGCATATTCCAAGAGCTATAAGACATAAAATGTGCATCTACAAGTGTGGAGTAGTCAAGGCAAAACAAAGATAAGAATTAGATTAATAATCATTCCTAGAAAACAGCATGATATACTCCAATCAGAAGTTGATCCACGTCTCTTGAGTATCTTTGCAAGTTGTTATGAACAATAATTCAACCACTCGTCTACATAACTCTTCTTGAAAGTTTAAAAAGGGAAGGTGAATGCAAGAATATGAGACATAATATACAATCTCCAAATTAGAACACAAGCATTTGCTCAAATAATCAGTCTGTCTCTTGAATATTATAATTCAGTTACATGAAAGGTGTGACTGACCTTTTGTTCCATCCCTGCAAAACAATAAAGAAAGAACACAAATTATGACATTTAGGCAACCAAGTATCATTCAAAATTTGCCAAGAAACAAAATTTTATGGGTTAAAATCAGAAGGCATTAAATCTGACATGGTAAAATTGTATTACAGAGAAGTAAAGGAAAAGGAATAAAAATCACATAGTTGATGCTTACCAAATAATGAACATAATATCTCCATTCCCTGAATCGATATTCAACTTTTACCACCTTGAGATAAAAACAAACAGTATACAATTGTCATTTAGCAAGTAATAATTGTGAACACTCAAAGTTACGACAAAATTGTGGATTCTAATACACAAGTGAAAAAATCGTGGTTGGCAATAGCCATCCTTGAAAGTTGGAAAAGTTTTCATCCTTAATAGTAGTTAAAAGAAAAAAATGCCTTTTCTCTAACCACCAACTTAAACACATCGCTCAAATGCTCGGAACAATACATTAATTTCAGTTCATTTATACTCTTTTCAACAACGAATAGAAAAGAAACTGAAAGCTGGCTTGAATAAACTTTCCACTAGGAACAACCATACGATCACCTTTATTAAGGTCCATCGGAAAAATAAATTCATTCACCAATGTGAAACGTAAATGAAAGCGTCCACACAGCATACGGACAAAGCATTCTTGGCTCCAAACACTTACAGGAGAACAATCCAACGCTAGGCGATCTTCAAATACGTTACATGCACATGCATATGCCTATTTATTTCTTCATGGAACGCCTTGAGTGAATTAGACAACGAAAATTAGCAAGGCATTGAATGTGCCAAAATGAAGAGGAAATGCATGCAAAAGGCGAAGACTTTTCGCTTCTAAGAAGAAATATCCAAATTCTACTCAATGGTTTATGCATCTAAATTCGCGTACCAGGAAAGACCAATTTCAACACAATCAGAGCTACCCCTGTTCTATACATTTGTCTTTATTTTTAATTCATTCACCTTATAAAATCCTGAAAATGATTGCACAGAAACGAAAAGTAAAGAGAAATACATAGACCGATAGAGTACAACCTTGGCTTCATAAATCTGTTTCTGGTGAAAAGCGAGAACCTTTTCCCCATCTTCAAAGAGAGACGAAGAAGGAGGAGGTACAGGAGGGACTTCATCGTCGGTTTCGGTTTCTGGGTCGGAATCCGTCTTGGTGTTGGAGCCGTCGGAGATAGTAGCAGAGTCGTCATCGTCATCGAACTCGGTCTTGGAGTTTCCCATTTTGGGTTATATCAGGTGGTTTGATCACTGTCGATCCGTTTATGTTATATCTCTTCTCCGTGAAGCCTGGCGTGGGCACATAAGACAGAGTTGGTTGGGTTATATGGATATTTTGCAATTGTGCAGTCTACAACTGATTAAGACTTCTCAATCTAAGCTGCTGTACGCTGCTGAATAACTAAAAAGGGCCTAAACCTAACCAATTCTATTGTCAAGTACACACAAACCATTAGGATCACAGCAATTAGAGCCCTACGAAGAAGCCTGGATCGATCGATAGGTTAACTCGGATCTTCTGAATCTTTTATTTAATATTACGGTGTTTTATTTTTTCTAATAAATCTTAATCATTTATTTATATAGATTCCGCGTAAATTGTGCGTGAGTCCCGCATAAGTCTTACAAAATAAATAGCTAAAATTTTATGACACAGAATAAAACAGAGTAAACTGGACAGAGGATCTTATCACACTAAAGACATGCCTCGTTTAAGAATTAGTGATAGAAATCTTCTTTTTTTAATTGAAAATTTTCCATTTAAAATTAAATATCCTTAATATTCTGCTTAATTGACTCAATCTAACCAGTTTGAATATTATGTTTGAAAGCATTTGGTTATATTTATTTTCTTATTTTTGTAAAATTTTATTCTTTACAATATTATAGAAAATACTTTCAAAATTGACATAAAATTATTATAAACTCTTCTACAAATTTTTATGTCAAAAATTTAGCAGATAAATCCTAATATTAAATATTCTATATTAGAAGTTATAATACATTTAATATTTTATTATAGAACCCAAATATATATATATATATATATATATAGAACCCGTCAACTCGTTTTGATTTTGTCCATTTCTTGTTCCTCTCAACCTCGACGAGAAACACATGGAGACAATAGCCACTCCATGTGCGATCCATCATTCTTCTTCAGATTGTAACCATTAGAGAAGCGATCGAGCGTCCTCTCAGGCTTATCATCGCTTGCTTAACCGTGAAAGCATGAGCGCAACTGTTTTGCTGGTGAAATTGATCAGCGCAGCGTCTTAATCTCTGGCATAACAGGAAAACAAAAATCCTGTACTGAGCATTTCAAACAAATAGAAGTAAATGATGGATTTATTTTTGTATTTAGTATAAAAGAATAGATTAAGGGCCTCAGTGGTCGCAAGATTCTGAGAACCAGTACAATTATTTTCCGTATATCTGAATAACTAAGAATTCCAGAACTGTAAAAAGAATGGGAACTGTTGCTTTAGCTCATCAACTGAGCAAAAAACAAGTTTAACTCCGATTCTGCCGTATACCGACTAAACTACGTAGAAGCACTGACACGAGGTAACCCCAGATGAGTAACTAGTGGCCTACACCAGGGCTTGGACCTGAGTTCTTGAAATTTAGTTCTGCAGGTACTTGAGCGTTGATAGCCGGATAAACTCGCTCGCCTTGGCTTGTCCCTCCGCTTTTGATCCCTTTCAAGTAGAAACCATCAATTAAGATCTCAATCGCTTCGGTCACAGATCCCCGAGACACCACAGCATTTAGAGGCCTCGCTGCTAATGAGAATGAAGGCAAACAGCATAAAAGAAGAACAGCTACTAGCAAGAAACTAGTATTTACAGACTTGAACATTCTGGCCATTGGACGAGGAGGGACAAAGAATATTTAGAAGGCAACTAATAAGTTGTTAAGAAATTAAATGGTAATACAATTCTGTGATATGTAATTAGAAATCGTTTACAGTCTTATTTATAGTGTTGCAGAAGATGAACAAACTGACAAGGAAAACGAGAAGGGAAAGCCCCTTTAAGACACATGGCGAAGAGAAGCGCATTAGGTACATGCACCGATTGTCGTCACCTCTAGGCCATGAAAGGAACGACTGCGTTAGTGAATGGTCAGGTTCTGATGAATTGGTTAGTAATATCGATTAAATTAAGGGTTCGGCTTTAAAAAATGCATGCCAAGTTTTACCAATATTTGCTGGCTTTCGGAAGGATTCTTGAAACTGCCTGCAACGACCATATAGAAAAGGCGGCAGGTTGGAGCCCAAATTCTAGAGATAGATACAAAGCACAGCTGCGTGAAAGGGGCGTGCATGATGCTCATGGTGCGATCCTAGTCATGATCAGTTCCTTCATTACTTTGTTGATTACGAGCACATAGGGCAACAGCATATTAGAAAGGGTCGACCTGTGAGGTTTGAAGGGTCAAACTTATCATGTTAAGTGGTGTCATTCGTCAGACTGTACGTGGGTTTCTAGTTTCATAAATGCACAATTTAGAATTTCCAGCACTGATCATTATTTGATAATATAATACAAAGAAGGTTATTTAAAGCTACAAAATAAATAAATGCAGAGAGAATTTCCAAATATTCTTTTTATATTAAGATCATTAATGCTAAACTAATCCAATTTAAATGAGAAAATTCTTAATTTTTAAAATTATTTTCTAAAATTTGTTGATTCCATTCACAAGACTCAGCACATGATTGATGATTAGGGATTAAGAAGTTAATATGCAAGAACCACATTCGAGCAATAATTAAGACCTTCACCGTGCTAAGTATGATTTTTTTTTTCCCTGGTTTAGAAATTGACTCGCAAAGTATGCATCTTTAGTTGATAATTGAATTTGTTTTAGTAAGGTGGTATAATTTATCAATGTCTTCACAATCAGATCGGAAGTTAAAATGTAATATAAGAGGTTTAAAATTTAAAAGGTTTAATTAGTATTAGATCATAAAGAAAAGTATCTAAATATTTAATAAAATCAAATAATTTAAAAATGATTAAAAATATTATTTTTACTTATTAAAAATTTTAAAATTTAATTAAAAATACTATTAAATTTATTTATTTATTTATTTTGGTGTATAAAAATTATTTAATTTATAAAAATTAATCGATTAATTAATACGATATTCAATTTATACCAATAAAAACTATTAAACTAAATTAAAACAAAAAAATTAAAAATCAAAATCAAAATTAAAATTAAAATTTAATAGCTAAAATTTTCAAACGTATCAAAAGATTTGATTTTTAAAAGACCGTCATATATCACGTAACATTCACCTTCTACACCTTCTTGTCTTAAACCTCGACAAGATCTCATTACTCCCAAGTTTCTTCTGTTCTTAACATAAACATGAAAAGAGAACGGAAGGCAAAAAAAAAAAAAAACAATATTTTGGAAAAGACAAAAGCCAGCTAATAATGTGCCGAAGATAGTTTTTTTTTTATATCTTTTGTTCAGTTCATGTTTAACCAAAATCTCAACCAGCAGCAGAACCGCCACTCATTAATTAACGGCAAAATTACTGTAGCGACCCCTGTGTTATACAAAAGTTGCTAATTAAACCATGAGATATAAAATATTACTCTATTAACCTTATGTTTTCAATTTTGCTGCAAAAAAAACTCTTAACCGTGTGTTGTTAAGGGGTTGTGAGTTAATAAAATTTTAACTCAGAGTTTTTTTTGCTAATTTTTATATGTCAAGGTTTTTTTAGCAACTTATAAATAACACAGGATTATTAAGGTAATAAATTCATTAATTAACAGATGAAGGTAAACGACATGCGAGAAAATGATGCGTAATGGCGCTCGTTAATTTCAGAACTCAGAATGAAACAGATGCCAACATTTTATTCGTAACACCGCATACTTTATTCTTCTGCATTTCATAATTCTACCAAAGATACATTACGAGTCCGCTGCAATGGACCCAAAAGAATGAAAACTAAATAATCAAGGCACTTCCCAACAAAAAAAAATTTAAAATGCGGTTTAGTAGTATTATGGAAGCATCATTAGTGTCCCTCACCAGGACTTGAACCAGTGTGTTTGATTCCTCCTAGATTTTTAGGACCAGTACTACTAATGTAGTCGTGTCCTCGACCAGATCCGCTTGGACCCGAGTTCTTCATCCCTCCAAGAGTTTGAGGAACACTAGTTGTATAAGAATGTCCTTCTGCTGCGCTTGGACCAGAGGTTTTGATCTCTCCAAGTAGTGTTTGAGGAGCACTACTAATGCTGGCGGTGTTATAGTTTCCTTGACCTGAGCTTGGACCAGAGTGCTTGATACCTCCCACAGATTTTGGAGCATCAGTAGTGTAATAATGTCCCTCAGCAGGGCTTGGACCAGAGTGCTTGATACCTCCCAGAGATTTTGGAACATCAGCAGTGCAATAATGTCCCGCAGCAGGGCTTGGACCAGAGTGCTTGATACCTCCCAGAGATTTTGGAACATCAGTAGTGTAATAATGTCCCTCAGCGGGGCTTGGACCAGAATGCTTGATCTCTCCAAGAGTTTGATCATTAGTGTGCTCATGGCCCTTCCCTCCAGAGCTAGGTCCTCCAGATTTGATCTCTTCAAAATAGAAACCATCAAAAAATGGATCAGTCCCTCTGCTCATAGAGCCATGCGAGTCTGTAAATTTCAAACGGCGGGCTTCTGATGAAATGGGAAACAAGGAGCTTGCAAGAATCATTAGAACAAAGAAGTTACAAGGATTCAAACTTGTTATAGCCATGGGTTGCGATGTCAAGTGATCAATGGGGAGAGTTTGCTGTTCAGAGAAGTTTTGCTATTGAAAGGCTTTGTCTTAGTTGATGAGGAGATTCCTAATCTCGTGTGCTATTTATAGGCTTTGCATGGGACGATATAGGAACCTTGTAAAAAATTGAAGGATTGGACGTAAATTGACCAGGAAAAAGGTGGCGAGTGTGATAAATATTGTCTCTGTCTCTATATTTTTGGACTTCCTAAAATTCAACCAATCGTGGTGAGTCATTAGGCTAACTGCGCAATCGAATGTGTAAAACAACTCTTAAAAGGCACTTTGAAGTGGGTAATCCGCAAAAGGCATTTACAAAACCACCCAATTTGCACCTTCCAGGAAATCTTTTTGCGTAGCTAACACGCCTGTAAAGAGGAGGACAGAAAGCTCAGCTATGATGTCACCGGGAGATTTGTGTCTTGTGGTCTTATATATCGAAAAATGTTCGAGTTAATTCCAGAAATGTCCAGTGCTCCGTACCTTTTGTGAAATTTGAGGAGTTCGTGGCTGAAGCAAATGCCACTCAAAGTGTGAACGAGAGAATGGAATTTGACCGAGGAAGCCAAATATTGCAAAACTTTTTTAGTCGGGCATGTAAACAAATAATTTCAAGTTATGCGCGGTCGATAATTTTTCCTTGGTCAACTATTAATTACACTTTTTAATTTTTTAATAAATTTTCAATTAAGTTATATAATTTGGTATAGATAAAGATAATAAAATGACTCAATAAATGGTCTAAATTAATGTGTCAAAGTTCAGGTAAAAAATAGATCTCAATTAGCACGGACCAGATTTATAGTGACCTTATAATAGAGAAGTTCGATATGAAAGTTATATATAAAAGTTAAGGTCTCATGCAGTTGCTCATATCAATTGTAAACATAAGGATTCTCTGTCCTGAACTTACGTATTGAGAAAATTATAAAAAGGCCAAAAATTCGTGTTAGGAAATACTTTTCATAAAAGTCCCGGGAGATTCATGATTGTTTGGAGTTTAAAATTGACATTGGAATCAGAGATGAAACTAAAATTAAGTATTCCGTATTATCTTTATTTTTAATCATTTGATGTTTGATCCTGAGTACGTAAGAAGGTATATTCTACGAATTACAATGTAATCATTGATATTTATATATTTAGCATATCTTTTAACTAATGAGCTTTTGTAATTTAAATTAAAAAGTATAAAGTAATTTTAAACTATAATTTAAATTTGAAACTTTTGTAGGTTTGTCAAAAACAACTTATCTATTATTTAGAGTAAAATTGAGGGGGTGCTTGTTTGGAGGGTTTAAGAAAAAAGATATGGGAATGGAATTAAAACTAATGGTTGGTATAGGTATATCATTGCAAGGGTATCCTTTTCATTCCTTGGTTTTAAGGAATACTCCATTCCTCTAGATTTCTAGAGGAATGGGAGTGATTCCTACATTAATTAATAATAACTTTAATTAATTAAGATAAAGCTAATTAATTAAAATAATTAAAAAATCTAATTAATTAATTAATTAATTAAAGTAATTAATCAACATAAAATCT
>JANTNU010000002.1:3256546-3278992 GCA_024752395.1 Erythroxylum havanense
AGAAGAATTTTCTGATCCAGTATGTGAAAAATGTCTGGTTAATTATTTTCCAAGTTTATGTTAAACTTAAACTTCATCGGTGTAGCTTTGTCTTCATATAATTTCAGCGTATGTCACCGAATACGATAAAATGATCGTTGACATGTGCTGTGTGAAACAATAATGCCCCTAAGTATCGTTGTCAAACGTAGCCTGTCTGCCCTCTTGCAGGATGTTTCAAGACACGCTCGTGGAACTTGTAGGAACAATTGTCGAACGAAATTCACGACCTTCCGAAAGCTGACCATATTATTTTAAGTCCATTGTCAACGAACTTATTGCTCCGGAAATCGTAAAAGACCCAAAATTTACAATGTGTAAGGATTTCCACATGGCCGTTTAAGAAAATGTCCCACGAGGACAAGAAATATATAATTGTAGTAGAATCCACGTTTTTTGTATTCGTCTTCCTGGCAACAAGATGTTGAATTGCGCAGGATACGCCGTGGACCGGCCGGTATTGCCAGATCAATGCTAGGCCTCAAGTGGACCTATTTAGTCGGTGACTCTGTGGAGATGGATGGCCCTGTAAATCATAAAATCCAAGCCGACGAATGAGATACAAACTCCTGCAACCTGTTGATCTCAGATTTCTGATTTCTTAAATTGTAGGATTAGAGCAATTAAACAAGAATTCCAACCTCCTACCTTCCTTTTAATGTATCCATCTAAAAAGAATTTAGAAAAGTCAGCTCGTGACATTTTCAAACTCACCGTTCCATGTTAGCAATTAGAAAATAATGATTCTCATGTTGTTGATGCCCCACCTCCACCTGACGTCCTTCTACAGTCATTCTTACGAATGACGCGATTATAATCAAGAAACTGTCTCACCTAGGAATAATAGTCTGAGTATGCAATCCATATTCATAACTAGATAGACTTGGTCTCCAGTTTCACACTAAATTCCCACAAGTAACGTTTATCTTGTAACTTTGAAATGGATCGTTCAAAGTTTCAACAATGAGCATGATGCCTGACTTTGACAATAAGTCACCTTTTTCAGAATTTAGTTGGCTAATAGACCCCTTCAAAAGTTTGCCAACAGCGACAGCTAAGTTGGGCAAGTAAAGCTTTCTCCAACAACTTTAGTTGTAAATGTACACTAAATGGAACCCCTAACTTTAAAAGTAATAATCCTTATTGTAGCCCTCCGTACGTCCAGGGCCCATCGGACAGGCTGCTATGCACCGTCTTGCAGTAAGAGGAAGGCGGTTCCATGAACGACCCTTTACCACCTCACAAAAGTACTTGAAAAACAAAGTGAACTTTTGGACAGTGACATGTGGCGCGAAAGTTTGTACAATCACAACAGAAGAATTGAAAGAGCTAGCACCGCGTAATACAGATGTTATCACACGGATTGTGGTTTGGATCACAAACCGTGTGAAACCATGCTTAAAAGAAGATCATTATTCGATGCTACTTTGCACGTACAGGCAGCGTACTGAGCTTTTTCTTGGTAATGAGTTACGTAACAAGCCCACGAGTCTGTGTAAAGTCAAAATGGAACAGCGCCTCGTATATGTGTTCAAAGTCTTAATTATTTTACGAATTTGTACTATAAATATGTGTCCAAGGGCCAACTGATCACTCAAACAACCTTCCAAGTTCCAACGATTCGAAGAGCCAAAGAAAAGGCAGGAGCTAAGCAGAGAACACTGAAATTCAGGTTGAGATGTCGATGATGAAGCGTCTTTGCGTCATGTTAACCCTAGTGGTACTTGTAGTTTCGATGCAGCTCAGTGTTGTCCATTGTCGAGCTCTTCGTTCGACGACTGGAGCGGATACTGATGGATGTCAGCAAGCTGTAGAAGCTCATCAATCGCTTGGTATGGCTTCAATGGCTGTTTCTTCGAACAACTCGAGCACTCGTTCTTCAGTAGGAAGCATGACGTTTAAACTGGCATCCGGCCCTAGCAAAAGAGGCATTGGTCATTAGAACACCGATCAGACCTCTGTAACACTTAATTTCTTTTCTTGGTAAATCAGGGTTAATCTTTTTTCTTCCTTCATATACGACGACTGTATTTGATAGGAACTGATTATATGGTAGATCGATGTAATTTGTTAGTCTTCAATACATAATTTACCATTGTAAGTGTTGATTTCATATGTGAATGCAAATACAAATCACCAACTCTGACTGCTCCTGCCTTTGGAAGGATAAATGCAAGAGACACTTTGAATATGCACTGATACGAAGGAAATTCATCAAAAGGGGACACATTAACTTATCTGGTGTTTTCTAATAATGTGCCAGCTGAAACAATCATACTATGGAGAGGCCGTATTCAAACTCTCTGTCACCAGCATATTAGTGCAACCGATCTCAATTAATAAAAAGAAGATCATTTTCCAGCAAGGGGAAGAGAAACATGATATAAGGTACCAGTTATAACTTAAATATTGAAGGAGCACATTCAATACATGTACTTCAGGGGGGAAAAAGGGGGACTTAAGGATAGACCCGTTTACTTTATAGGGAGAATAAATAGTCCCTTTAAACCTTTATTTTTTGAAGACCTGTTCAAATTACAGTGTGCTGAACGAAGCATATGAATACGATGAGACACAAACAACTTGGCGTGTAATTGTTCGTTTCACATTCATATCTGTTTGATTTAGACCATAAATGTCAAATCTGCAGCTGACTTCCTCGTAGTGTGAAATTTCACTCCCGCATGAATTTCAACCCTTGCAAATGTCAAACATTCCCTCAGTCTAAGAGGAGGTAAAGGTAAACGGATGACCTCACCGAAGGCTTTCTAATAGTCGACCTATACCTCTGGTTGAATTCTAGGCAACGGAAAGCTATTAAAAAATCAAACACCAACCAACGCCAAGTTTCTAGTCAAACGCATGGGGCAGTTGATTAAATTAATCGAGCATGTGCTCAAGAATTTGGAAAGCCATCTTACTTGATCGTGGAGATATCATTCGCCATTATCAAATTCGACTCAAAGAAAGAGTTGCTTGCCATTCATACGGCAATACATTTTAGACACAAAGCTTGTATAAGTTGGAGATTGCTCGCCAATACACAAGCTTTGTATTAATCGACTAACATTGGAGAGGCTGGGGTGGTGCAACTAATAGGACTTGTCCCTATCTGTCTACTGGATAAGCTGCTTGACACGGATGAAAGATTGATGATGAACCAAAACAAAATTATCTGGAATTAAAATTATTATTTGATTTTAAATTATTAATTAATTTAACAATTTATTTAAAATATGCGATTACAAATTAATATACATATTTAATTATTTCTTCAATATACATGCAAATATAAAGAGAAGAACAAAGATCACAAATTTTACCTTTATAAAAAATAATATTTATATATTGGAGAGTTAATACTCTTTGGTGCATAGAAAAGTAATATGCCTTACTTAAGACTTTGGACAATGTTTGGAACTTGGAAGTCAAGAGCTGTTGTTGATGTTATTAGAAAGAGTAAAAAGGTTCATAATAAAATATAGTGAAATATAGTTTGACTGAAATTGGAAGTTTTTCATTTTTACTATTTAGGATGAAATGAGATGTAATATAAAACTTTCCTCTTCCATCCTATCTTATTCTATTATATTATAAACGCTCCTATAAAACGATGAAATAATATTACATTCTATTAATAAACTCTCAACCAAACAAATCCTATTTACCGAATTAGAGGTAATAGGGAAAAAAAAAACTTTTAGACATTAACCATATGGCTTAGAAGATAAAGCTCTGACATAAATTGTATACAATGAACCAACAAAAAGGAGTATAGGCGTAATGCAACCGTTTTAATTTGACACAGCAAAGTTAAAAACCTTAAAATTTAAGCTGTCACATTAAATTTCACTAGTGGATATAACATTCTATATAAGCTACTCGCACAGTGAGAGAGAATTCACTAACCTGAAGCAAATAGCTCATAAACTTCATACAAGTCGTAAGAGATGCTGTACGATTAGATAATATTGTGAGAAATGCACTTTAGAGAAAATGAAAGCACAGTACCATCAGATAAGTTCTGTTAAGAAGATCCTTTGAAAGAGATGCAGAACTCAAAAAAAGAAAAGATATTGCAAACACCAGAGCTACAAATAGTATAGGGGGAATGACAAGTTAATCAATCCAATCAAGGAACAGTCAACATTTAAAATCGTAGGACTTGATAATTGTGTCTGAAATTAAGCTCCAAAGGAAGACAGAAGCTTAATTGTATACGATATTGCACAATACGATGTAGGCAGAGCTGCATGTTTTTTGCCAGAGCATAATTAGATTTACAATGTAACGCTCTAGTGTAAAAGTAAGCTTTCCCCTCTTTATATGATCATCAGCTAAGTCAGGGCACAAGGATTGGTGAGGTAACCAAATGCAATACAAATCTATGCCAACCTACATCCTTCATGGGCCTCATTTAAGGAGGATCACAAAACCTTCGTTATGTTTCCACCAAGAGAATAAGCAAATGAACTAGCCAACAAAAAAGCAATGTCAAACCAAGAATGGTCTGGCATCAATTTTCAAATAATAACACATGAAGTGGGAGTTGATGATCAAATGTCACATGTAACGAGTGAACTTCACCTGTACATTCCCCTCAGTTTCCTTATTTAGGTTTTGATTCAGTAATGCATTCAAAATCTTAAGACTAATAAACCTCTCATTTTGCTGAGGCACCTAATTTATAATATACCCAGAGAAAAGATGCTCAACCAATGTTCTTTCAAGATAAAACATGCCCAGTTAATTAATCAAAATCCAAGTAGAACAGCAATTACGAAACCCTATATAACGATATTACAAAATTACTATCATATACTCAGTAAAAGTTCCATAATTTAATACAATCAGATCGTAGCATATTAAACATCAAAAACCAAAGAGCCAGAAACTCATACCACATGGTGCTTATACGTCCTAATAAAGAAAGATCAAGATTCATTTACAACGGAGTTCGGCTCCTCCGACATCTCCGATGCACTATTTTCCACCGCCGGACCCGGCCCGGCCCGAGACTTGACAGTATCGAGCATGCGCTTGCTGATCTCCTTGGAATAAAGCTGAAGGATCTCGAGACCATCTTCCTCGGACGAAGCGGCGGCGTTTGCGACGGCGTAAGCCTCCTCCTCGATGCGGCGGGCGGCGGTCGAGGCCTCGTCTTCAGGAACGGTCCCGTACCGCTTGGACAGAACAGAGGAAGTAGATAGGGTTTCGATTAAGCGCGTAATGACAGCATCGCGTGTGCGCTGCTTCGGGGGCCAAATGCTGAAAGTAATGCCGCTGCTAGGAGGTTTTTTTGGCTCTTGTTGGAGAAGCTGGGCCGGAGACGAGTCGTGCTCCGCAGGAGGTGCGGTGACAGTATCGGATTCGGACATTGTAAGGAAGGTCAGAGAAACTCGTAGATTTTGGTTCGTGAAAGGTCGAGACTTTCTGGGATGGTTTAAATAAGGGACAAAAAGAGTTATTTATTGTTGGTGAGGAATAGCGATGGTTCACCTTAGATCTTGTGGTTACATTTGTTAGTAGAACGGTGTCGTGTATTTGCAAAGCTAAGCAATGTAATATTGGTACGAACCATATTCGTATTTCATAATGTAATATATCTGAGTTAAAAATATCTGAATCTTATTTTTCATATGATCAATCGTCATACGAACTACAAGTCTAAAAAGCAAACAGGTGAAAGAAAGACAGAACAAAAAGTAACAAACTTAGAGAATTGCAATTACAGTAGAATGATCTTTAGGCCATGGCTTCGGATCAGCTGTCCCTTCAGTACCTGATGACCTATTCTAGGCCATCCATTGAATCAGTGGAGCCAAAGTCAAGTACACGAGCCATCTTGCAAGCTTAATGGGAGTAAAAAAACCTATAAAAAGAAGTCAAAAAGTAAACAACTAATGCCTATAATTGAGGAGGTAGAATCTTTGTCTAACTTTGTCAATAAAATATTGTTATTTTTGCTTAAAATTTATAAATCCTGTTAATCTTCCAAAATTTGTGGCTTATGAATCAAGCCGACCCAGTCGATATCCTCCTCATCTTTATCTTCATTATCACAAAACAAAAATTTTAGATATTCTCTTTCTTTTCAACATTAAAGAAGCCTAGATTCTTTCACTTTCGCTGATCTTCAAATCTCTAAAAGACCATTGCCAATTGAAACTCCTCTTACCGTCTCCTCTCTCTTCACTCCCTTGCTACACCTTATAATACTCAAATTTTCGAATCTCAACCACATTAAAGTATGTGACTTTTACGAGCAAGACCATTATTGAGCTAAATTCCTCTCAAGTCCAGTATTGAGCTAAACAACTTGAGTGATGAATACATTCTATGATATTGCCTTCTTTCGTTCTATCACAGAAGAAGGGATTAGAGAATTTCTGAGAAAATGTAGGGAAATCATGCATTTGGAGATGAACAGATGTCTGAAGATAAAGAATATTGATTTAAACTTTGAAATTCCTAAATTGGAGATATTGCAAGAAAAGGGCCTAGGAATAGGTGATGAAGCATTGACAATGATATCAAAAAAATGCCCTGGATTGATGCAACTGGACATGGAGGGTTGCCTAAATGTGACAATAAAAAGGGTGACTCAGGTGGCGGAAAACTATAAGCTTTAGGATATTAAGAGATATAAGTTTGAAATGGTGTGATAACGTGAAAGTTGATATTATAATTTTTTTTGTGTTCTTAAGGCCGTCATTGAGAAAAATAGTACCTCCGTGTGGATTTTCTCCATATCATAACCAAGTAACATTCTTCTTGCGACATAGATGTTTACTTTGCCAAAGGTAGTTTTTAGAGCTTCGGAGTGTATTTGGTTGAATTGTATAAAGTTATTTTTTTGGATTAAATTCTTTATGAAGTTCAATTGTAATCTCTTAAATTGATAACATAGTGTAGCTTTTTTCCTTTGGCTTTTCAATATCATTTGTTGTCTCCAAAAACTAGCTTTATATAAATATGTATCAACTTTCACAAAAACTGTCATTCTTCCTAAGTTTATTTGATCAATTCCATGGAATCTTTATGGTGTTCCCAAATACTATATCTCTATGCAATCGATCCAAAACTAGTACAAAATTAATAATACATAATTATCATCTTGAAGCTTTTAAGAGGTATCTCAACTTGCACTTGCACGATCGTGCAAGTTAAGTCACGACCGTGACTTGCTTTCACGGCCATGCATGCAGGGCTATGACTTAACATCTTCCTAAACATTCCTTTGCCTCCAAGGAAGAAGTATTCTGAAATTAATACGATGGAGGAGAAGAACAAGATTGACGAGTATCGATGTATGGGTGTAAAATAGGATATGACAAATTGAAAGGGTTAAACAGGCAGATGAGGGATGAATCTTTTGGTTTCAAGTTATTCTTGATAATGGTAATTTACTTCAGAGGTCAATGTATCTTTTATCTGGGCATCTCCTTAATCTCCCTGTGATACAATTTTGCCTTTACTTAATCACATTGTGGTTGTAGCTTCAGAAATCTTGATGAGTTAAATGTCTAGCCATATCTCTTTGTAGATTCACTCTGTGATTGAAGGAAATTGTAGCGGTTCAGCTCATGTAAACTCTCCAAGAAAAGTGAATGTTCGTTTTTCTCATTTTTCTAACAAACAGAGGCATAGCTTTACAATTTTCCTGTGTAGAATTTGATATTTGTTTTAATGAATGATTTTTTAATTACCTTAGAAATGTTATTTTCTCCATATCCTAATTTCAGTAGCCATCCACCCCTCTTTTTGCTGCATTAAGAAATCCATGTATATCTTATGATGTCTACATCTTATGTAGAAGCATCTGGTAATGCAAATAATTTTGCAGTGCGTTTAGTAGATAGGGATGATTTTTGTTTGTTTGTATTTGGAAGACGAAAATAAGTTGGAAAATGGAGTGCCTTCTTTACCTTAATAATATCTTATGCTCCCTCTTTTGGTATTTTAACACTTCTTGTTATTATTGTCTAGTTCATTAGAAGCTTGTCTTTTTCTTTTCCTTTGTTTTTTTTCTTTTTTTCTTCTTGATAAAGTTCCCAATCTTTTCTTATGCTTCGTCATTTTCAAAGCTGCAAGGGTCATATGGGATCACAAAACTGGTTACTCGAAAGGATATGGCTTTGTTTCTTTCCATAATTAATAGGTCACTACACTTCGCAAGGTTGATAGGAGAGCTTTTGGTTACGAATTATATTTTTCTCTCGCCATGATGGACCGACATTACCATAATGGTATGTCACTCGAAGAAGTTATTGATTTGGTCGACAAGTGTATAATGGAGATTTGATCCAGACTGGTCGTTGCCCCACCAAACTTTTTGATCAAGATAATTGATAAAGATGGAACAAAGGAATATGCATGGCATGATTTTGTCAAGGAGGTTGCTTCTGCTTGAGGATTGTTTTGTTATACGTCCTTTTTCCTTTCTGGATGTTTAATTTACAAAATGCTTATTAATGCAATACTAATTTACCAGTTGGATACTGATTGGATTTGTTATGTAGAAACAAAAAACTATCATTTAGCCTATTAATGCTATTATAATTACCTAAAGCAACTCACAAACCAATATTTTTCCTCTTCTACAAACACAAAACATGAAGATAATGATTTGGCAACAAGGATTTCATGCCACAAAATATGATTTTAGGGAGTGACAAGTTGAGATGATTGGAAAACAATAGATTAGAAGGTTTCTAAGGAACCTAAAAGAAATAATCTTTGAAACAAAGAAAACTTTTCTCAAGAATTTCAATGTCCGACTGTTTAGTGGAGAATCCTACCTATTCATAGAATAGAACCTATAGATCAAGTGCTTTCACTTTTCCTCTTGGGAGTTTGCCTTAGTTATGGTTGTTTATTTTCCCAAAGTTTGTGGATGTGATTTCTAATCTTATAATCCTTCAAAGCAAAAAACTCAAGTAGTGAATTGAATTAAATTAAAAATATTTTTTTGTAAACATTATTTTAGTTAACTATATCAATTTGATTAAAGCTAATTCAAAACTCTCAAATTCAAATCTAATCTAAAACCTAACCTAATCAAAACTAGATTTGTTGATTTAAGAAGGACATTTTTATAAATGTGCCAGATACAAAGTTGACGATGAGTTCCAGGTCATCTTGAAGCTAATGCTTTCGCCATCACCACATCTTGATCAGTAAGAATAGTTGTAGGCTTTTTCTCAGACATGGCTCTAACAAATGTGTCGAACAATCACTTAAATGTAAGAGCAATCTCATTGTACAATAGTGCAACACCAAACACTACAGTTTGCTTGTAATGGTTTACACCTACAAATAAAGCAAGTGGATGACCCTCACCATTTTTCTTATAAGTAGTATCGAAGTAAATAACAAATATATTAGTTATCAAATCATCTTTATCCATTTGAATGACATAAAAGAAATTAGGATCTTCAAAATGTATTTTATACAAATATTCTAACACGTCAGTTGTATCTCCCTTTTCGTATATCTTTTTTTTGGATCTTAAATAATTCTTATAATCCTCCGAAATAAAACCAAGATTATTTCTCCCACCTGCTTGTCTTACCATAAGATCATGTGATGCTTTTGGTGAAATTCCCACATCATTATCCGTTTGAATTTGCATTGCTGCGGGAGAATATATCTTTTCATGATTTCTATGCAAATGTGTTTCGTTAGGACTTGAAAGATAGTGATTGTGATCCTCAACAAATTGAATCACTTGTAATTTTTCAGTTTTCAAACCATTAACTTTCATTCTTACCTCACATCCAAATCTTGTTTTTGAATGTGGAGCTATTACATACACATCTCTTTGGTCAGGCATCCTTTTACCTTCAACACTACAACAAAAAAGCTTGCTAATCAATTTACTAGATTTATCTTTGTGACTTTTTCTCCTTCTTCTTCCAAAGCCAACATGTTTGGCATACATTAAATAATATTGATAAACTTGTTCTTCCGTCTCAAACTCTGCCAATTTTTGGTATTAACTCTCTTGGAATAAATGAGTGGATTTTGTTCAAATTCTCCTCAGAATTAGGATGCACCAAATCAGTTGAGTTCATATTACTACTCTCATTGCCAATGCCAATTTCATCGTTCTTATGCTACTTCTTCTCAAGTTCATATTCTAATCAACAGTATGGAGTATATCTACTTTCCATCATTTTGTTTAATACTAAGTTCAATACCTATCAAATTCCCAAACAACATATCATTACGACTTTGTTTTTTGATAAAATTATTAACACAACAAAGAAGGAGTGTTCACAAACTACTAGGAACGTTAGATGGTTAAATTAAGGAGCAAAATGAATTTTTGTTTGCTCTACAATAGTTTATTTAATTCCTATAATAGAAAAAGTGATTGGAGAATCAAAGGTTTCATGTTGTGTAGTTATAGGTTCTCATCTTCTCTCTGGTTGACTAACTAACACCTGAAAAAATTCGTAAATTTTTTAGATTGATTGAATTTAGGTTTGGGAACAATCATTAAAACGGAGGTGATCTAGACATTGATTCTACGTTGTTACTGTATCATCTTTGGTACCAGAGCCTAGGTTTCAAATTCAATCTTTATCTTTAATTTTTTATTTGTTCTTGATTATTATAGTTAGTTTACCATTAAAATTCGAAAAAATAAAGAAAGAAAGAAAGAAGGAAATCAAGAAAAGAAAGAAAGAAAGAAAGAAAGAAAAAGAAGAAAATCAAGAAAAGAAAGAAAGAAAGAAGTAAAAAAAGAAGAAGAAGAAAATTAAGATTGTGAATCTTTGTGTGTTTGAGTTGATTTGCTTGCAAGATTCATCAAAAATGAATCTGATCATTGAAGAATTCTTTAATTTCGTTTCTTTATTATTCAAAATCTTTAAGAACACATTCTTCAATCAAGAAACTTATCAAGAATTGTTTTCTTGCATCAAGAAACACTTCCTTGTTTCAAGATTTACTTTCTTCACTCAAAACGTATATCTTTGATATAATTGCTTATCTTTCAATTCTTGAGTAATTGGGGCAGATTTGAATGTTTTTGTTAATTCGAGTTTGAGTTTAATTCCTAGTTTCGTCTTTTCTTGCACTCTTTGGTTGCTTTTTATTGTTTATTGTCCTTTTTTCCCATTACAATTGAATTGAGTAATCTTGTTTCATATTGCTCAATTGGCACCAAAAATCATTCACATACGTTTTCTTTATCTAGTATGTGTTTATTTTTGTCTTCCTTGCTTGCTTTACATTAAATTACATCTAGTTTTGTGTTTTCTTCCTTTCTTTAGGTATTTGTTGTTTTCTGTTGAATTAAGTTACTATTGTGCTTATTTGGTTGGTAGTGATTGATCCGAATAAGTAAAACTATGCTAGAATCTAGAGTGGTAAAAGGCAAAAGTATGTAAGCTCATTTGAGGGTAAAAGCCATCTTCTTGAGTGAAACACGAGGGTATCCAATTTGATTTAGGGAGAAACACGTGAAGGAGTGTGTGAGGAGCTGTTCTAACGTGTTTTTGCAGGTTTTATATCATGACCAATTCAAATGATTGTAAAGGTAGTGATAAAGACGAAAAGAATAGTGAGGCTGATCAACACACATTCTTTACTTTGGAGGCTATGCAACATCAATTCTAAAGGATTGAGAACATGTTCAGGGATGTCAATAATAAATTTGATAGACAAGATCAAGTCATTAGGAATTTACAAAGAGAGGCTTCAACTAATGGTGCAACAAGGAGGCAAAATGCTAGGGAACCAACTCCTGTGTACTATGAGTATGAAGATGAATATGATGATGGGGAAGATGAAGAAGAGTGGCATAGGGTCAGATTTGGTGGAAGAGGAGGGACAGAATGATAGAGGAAGAGGAAGAGGCTATAGAGGCCGAGACAATGCAAGAGGAGAAGACAGGGTCGAGCGTGTGGATAGAAACTTGGGTAGTATCAAGATGAAAATACCATCTTTCCAAGGTAAGAATGATACAGAAGCTTACTTAGAATGGGAAAGAAAGGTGGAGATGATATTTGAATGCCATAACTATTCAAAGGGGAAGAAAGTGAAGCTTAATGCTATGGATTTTTATGATTATGTACTTATTTGGTGGGATCAACTTGTTTTGAATAGAAGAAGGAATGGAGAGGATCCTATTGATACTTGATCCGAAATGAAGAGGGTCATGAAGAAGAGGTTTGTTCCTAGTTACTTCTATAGGGAGTTCCATCAAAGGCTCCAAACCTTGAGACAAGGAATCAAAAGTGTTGAAGAGTACCATAAGGAGATGGAGATAGCGATGATTAGGGCTAATGTAGAAGAAGAAAGAGAAGCCACCATGGCACGTTTCTTGGCTGGTTTGAACAAAGACATTGCCAATGTTATTGAATTGCACCATTATGTGGAGTTAGAGGAGATGGTGAATATGGCCGTGAAGGTGGAGCAGCAACTCAAGTACAAAAGCTCCAACAAGGCTTCTTACCCAAACTCTACTACAAATTGGAACTCCAAATGGTCCATGAATGATGAGAAGGACAAAGACAAGTCAAAGGAAGAGAAGAACAAGGCAGATCCAAAAGGTACTTTTAAAACTCCTAGTTCTTCTAGTTCCAATTTGAAAAGCATAGGATTATTAAATAATTTAAATGTCTTGGTGTTGGTCATATTGCTTCTCAATGTCCAAAAAAGAAAACAATGTTTGTGAGAGGAGGAGAAGTTATGTTTGAGGAGGAAGAAGATGATTTGGCTTCCATGCTTGAGTTGGAAGATTGTTCTAATGTAGAAGTTGAGGATGCACCTAGGGGTGAATTACTTATTAGTAGGCGAGTTTTGAATGCTCAAGTGAAGGAAGATGGAATTAAACAAAGGGAAAATATTTTTCATTCTAGATGCCTAGTGAATGAGAAGATTTATAGCCTGAGCATTGATGGGGGGAGCTGCACTAATGTGGCTAGTACATTGATGGTGAAAAAATTAGGGTTGGAGCGCTTGAAGCACCCTAGGCTGTATAGGCTTTAATGGCTGAATGACATGGAGGAAATCAAGGTAAATAAACAAGTCATTGTGTCTTTATGGAGGAAATCAAGGTAAATAAACAAGTCCTTGTATCTTTCTCCATTGGAAAGTATTTTGATCAAGTACTTTGTGATGTTGTACCTATGTATGCTAGTCATTTATTGCTCGGTCGACCTTGGCAATATGATAGAAGAGTGTTACATGATGGTTTTAAGAATAGGTACTCATTTACTATAGGAGATCAGAAATTTATTCTTGCTCCATTGGCACCAAAAGAGGTATATGAGGACCAAATGCAATTAAAAAAGAGGATGGAGGAAATGCAACAAAGAAAGGACGAAAAACTTCAGGAAAAGTGTGATAATACAAAAATTGAGGGGATGGTCAAGAACCTTGCAAAAGGGGAGCAGAAATTTAAATCAAAAGAAAAGAGAGAAAGTGAGGCCAAGAGTGAGAGAAGAAAAGTGGGGAAAGAGGCATCAAAAGAAATCCAATTAAAAGGCCCAAATGAGAGAGATGGTAGAAAGAAACAAAACTTCTATGCAAAAATGAGAGATGTAAGAGGTGCTTGTGTGGAAAGGAGATGTTTTTTTATACTTTATACAAGGAAACTTATTTTAATGAATCTGACATTGAATCTTGTTTGCCTAGTAGTGTTGTTTCTCTTTTGCAGGAGTATGGAGATGTGTTCCCTTAGGAGTTGCCGCCAATTGAGGAAAAGAACAAGAAGTATGCTTAAAGAGCCAATCAAGGGCATAAGGTGATGAAATTTGAGTCTGGAGATTGAGTTTGGGTGCACTTCAGGAAGGAGAGATTTCCTAAACAAAGGAAGTCTAAGTTCGATCCTAGAGGCGATGGTCCTTTTCAAGTGCTTGAACGCATCAATGACAACGCCTATAGGGTGGATTTGCCAGGTGAGTATGGTGTTAATGCTACTTTTAATGTTTTTGATCTATCTCCCTAATTTACCTGGAGATGCCAATAAATGCATGTACAATCATATGAATGTGCAAAAAGAAAAGATTAGGAACTTTATCAAAAAGAAAAAAGAAAAGAAAGAAAATAATAGAAAAGAGAAAGACAAGCTTCTAGTGAACTAGACAATAATAACAAGAAGTGTTAAAATACCAAAAGAGAGAGCATAAGATACAATGAAGACAAAGATGGCACTCCACTTTCCAACTTATTTCAATTTTCCAAATACAAACAAACAAAAATCATCCCTATCTACAAAATTCATTGCAAAATTATTTGTATTACTAGGTGTTTCTATATAAGATGTAGACATCATAAGATACACATTGATTTCTCAACATAACAAAAGGAGGGGTGGATGGCCGCTAAAATTAGGATATGGAGAAAAGAACTTTTCTAAGGTAATTAAAAAATCATTCATTAAAGCAAATGTCAAATTCTATATAGGGAAATTGCAGAACTATGCCTTTGTTTGTTGGAAAAATGAGAAGATCAAACATTCACTTTTCTTGGAGAGTCCAAATGAACTGAACCGCTATAATTTCCTTCAATTACATAGTGAACCTGCAAAAGAGATATGGCTAGACATTTAATGTATCAAGAATTCTGAAGCTACAATCACAATGTGATTAAATGAAGGCAAAATTGTATCCCACCATCTTTGGAAGATTAAGGAGATGCCCAGATAAAAGATAAATAGACCTCTGAAGTAAATTACTATTATCATGAATAACTTGAAACCAAAAGATACATCCCTCATCTGCGTGTTTAACCCTTTCAATTTGTCATATCCTACTTTATATGGGTCCATACATTGATACTCGACAATCTTGTTCTTCTCCTCCAATATATTAATTTCAGAATCCTTCTTCCTTGGAGGCAGGGGAATGTTTAGGAAGATGTTAAGTCATGGCCTTGTATGCATGACCGTGCATGTAAGTCATAGTCATGACTTAACTTGCACAACCGTGCAAGTGTAAGTGCAAGTTGAGATACCTCTTAAAAGCTTCAAGATGGTAATTTGGTATTATTTTAGATCAATAGTGGTGACTGCATAGAGAGGCAGTATTTGGGAACGCCATAAAGATTCCATAGAATTGATTAAACAAACTTAGGAAGAATGGCAGTTGCTCGTGAAAGTTGATACACAGTTATATAAAGCGAGTTAGTGGAAACAACAAATGACCTTGAAAAGCAAAAGGAAAAAGCTACATTATATTATCAATTCAAGACATTAAAATTGAACTTCATAAAGAATTTAATCCAAGAAAAAACAACTATATACAGTTTAACCATATACAGTCCGAAGCTACAAAAGCTATCCTTGGCGAAGTAAACATCCATGTCGCAAGAAGAACGTTACTTGGTTATGATATGGAGAAAATCCATATGGAGAGACTATTTTTTTCAAACACGGTCTTGAGAAGACTAAGAAATTTATAATATCAACTTTCACATTATTACACCATTCTAAACTTATATCTTTTAATCTCCTACAATTTGCAGCTTTTTGCCGCCTGAGTCACTCCTTTTGTTGTCATATTTAGGCAACCCTCTAGGTCTAGTTGCATCAATTTAGGGCATTTTTTTGAAATCACTGCCAATTGTTCATCGTCCATTCCTGCTCCCTTTTCTTGCAATATCTCCAATTTAGGAATTTCAAAGTTTAAATCAATATTCTTTATTCCCAAACATCTATTCATCTCTAAATGTATGATTTTCTTACATTTTTTCATAAATTCTCTGATCTCTTCTTCTGTGATAAAATGATATAAGGTAATATCAAATAATATATTCATCATTCAAGTTGTTTAGCTCAATAATGGATTCATCCGTGTAGAAATTAGCTCAATAACGAACTCGTCCGTAAAAGTCACATACTTTGATGTAGTTGAGATTCGAGAATCTGGGTATTACAAGGTGGAGGAAGGGGGCGAAGAGAGACAAGATGATGAGAGGACTTCCAATTGGCGATGATCTTCTAGAGATTTGAAGATCAGTGAAAGTGAAAGAATATGAGCTTCTTTAGTGTTGAAAAGAAAGAGAATATCTGAAAATTTTTGGTTTAGTGAAAATGAAGATAAAGATGAGGAGGACGTCGAATCAAGTCGGTTTGACTCATAAGCCACAAATTTTGAAAAATTGACAGAATTTGTAAAAATTAAGTAGAAATGAGAACATTATTTTTATTCGACAGAGTTAGAAAAAGTAAGGTTAAACATGGGATCTTTCTCACAATTGAGGTGCTCTCAACTCATAAATTGACAGAATTTGTAAAATTTAAGCAGAAATGAGAACATTATTTTTATTCTAGAGAGTTAGAAAAAGTAAGGTTAAACATGGGATCTTTCTCACAATTGAAGTGCTCTCAACTCATGTTATTGTTATAAAAACTACCCAAAAAAAAAAAAAAGTCAAAAGGTAAACGACGAAACCTGAAATGCCTTTCATAATAGTTATTAGATTTTGGTATTAATTTTTTTATATATATATAGCATTAAGACACAGAATATTAAGTTGAGCCATTGACAAGATGGTTCGCTTATTTGACATAATCTCCTGAAGCTTACATGCACATTAGATGCAGAGAAGTTTTTCCACAGGCCTCAAAGTGTCGAGAGGATATTGGTCATGCCACTGCGAGGTTTGCATAAGGCGTTCAATTGGTGAGCCTTAGGCATTGTGAGCCCTGTTCCCTCTACCATGCTGATCATCTCTTTGCTAACCCTTTCCCACTCATAACAATGAATCAATGAACCTAGTGTAAGACCTATCACTCGCTTGGCTAGACCAGAACCAGGACAAGCTCTTCTTCCTGCACCAAATGGCAGCAATTTGTGCCCTTCATCTTCTCCGCCTTCAAATCTTTCTGGAATGAATTTCTCTGGTTCTGGCCATTGCTTGGGATCTCTGTTCATGCTCCAAGTATTCACCAACAACATTGTTCCTTGGGGCACAAAGAACCCACCAACAATACAATCCGCAGTCGACTCATGTGGCAATAGGAGTGGTGCAGGTGGGAAGAGTCGAAAGGTTTCGGTGATGACGTTCTGCAGGTAACTTAACTTCGGTAAGTCCGTTTCATCTAACAGACGGTTCTGTCCAACAACAGAATCTATCTCTGCATAGGCTTTTCGTAAAGTTTCTGGATTGTTCAGGAGAAGTGACATTGCCCACTCCATTGTAGCTATCGAAGTTTGGGTTCCAGCAGTCAACGTAGTCTGTACATAATAACATCGTATGCCTTAGCCGATTTGTTAACAAGTGTTCAGTTCAGAATTTCCTGTTTAGTACTTACCAACATAACACCTTTGATGGTTTGATCTGTGTAGAATTCGGGTTCTGTCTCTTTCAAAGACAACATGACATCAACCAATGTCAGCAATCTTTGTTGCTTGGTATCCGATTGGACATTCTTTGTTCTCCTGAGCTCTTCAATGAGGTTCTGCAAGAACCTATCGAACTCCTTCATCAATGCCTTCATTCTCTCCTCAACCCCTCCATAATCCACCCATTGAAGCACTGCCAAGTAATCGTTAATATTAGAGCTCCCGCGAAGCTTCTCCATTTCTCTTGTGATAGATTGAAACTCTCTTTCATCCTTATGGTCGGCTTCCTTTCCGTAGTAACGCTTCCCAGCAATAGTTCTCATAGCAATATTAAACGCAACCTCCGTCAACTTTGCTGTCATGTCGACAACCTTACTTGTCCCATTTATCGAGCAGTCCCCTAATAATTGCTTCAGCAACAACCGTACCTCTTCCATCCGAATCCCAGAGAACATTCCAAGACGGGTATTAGAGAAGAGCTCTACAGTCGTGAGGCGTCTGAGGTTACGCCAATGGTCACCGTATGGGGAGAAGCCTATAGTCGTGCAGTTGTAATTGAGATGCTTTCCGGCGAGCGTTTGAGGGCGGTTTGCGAAAGTCAAGTCGTGTTTAGTAAAGCACTCCTCAGCTGCCGATGACGAGGAGACCAAGAGCACCTTACGAGACCCATATCGTAGGAATAAGATGTCACCGTATTTTGTAGAAAGTTCATGCAGAGCTCGATGAACCGGTTGTTTTAACAGGTGAAGATGGCCTATAATGGGACGAGCAGGTGGACTAGGTGGCAGTTTTTTGTGGTTCGCAGTATTTTTTGAAGTAAATCGGAAGGCAAGCAAAGCGAGGAAGAATACAAATGACAAGTTGAAGACGTTAGCTACCTCCATTCTCAGCTCTTGCTTCTATGGAGATAATATTGTAGGAAAACTGAAGGTCTAGGGTACTAAAAATACAAGCCTGACATCATATTTATGCTTGCAACTGCGGAAGACAACAAATGTTGATTTTGATAGACCAAGGGAAAAAGAATCCATCTTTTGTTAGTGAATTTGTTAATTTAACAATTATTAATTATGGACTTTTATAAACATAAGGTTAAGAAAATTAAATTTGATTTAGATTGAAATAATTAAAAAACTTAATAAAATATCTGATTTAATGGAATGAAGTTCAACAGGAAAAAAGGGTGATATTCAATGTAGGCCGATTAGTAATTAGTTTATGATAAGAAAATGCTAAGTTTTCATATTACCTGCTTAAAAGATAAGTTTATATACTTTCAATTGCATTATGTTACAAGAAAAGCTGAAATTCGCGACGGAAATATACGGACAAAATTTATACCCTTATAAATTATCAGCAGAAATAAAAGTTCCGTCGGCAATATTAACAGAAGAAGACATTAAGAGTGTACAGGCTTACACATAAAGATACAAACATTTCATAAAGTTAGTCGAAAGTTTTAAGTTAGAGTAGTTTGTTAACAACTTGTTCATTGTTACAATATTGGATAACAAAACATGTATGTTTCTACATTTTCGTTGATTTTGAGTCCATTATTAAAATATGACTAACATCTTTCTCACGAATGAGGACATGAAAGCAACTTCTCATACTTTACGATGAAATAGACTGTTATCTCTAAAAAGATCGACACTTCACCTAACTCTTCTCTCTTTGCCTAACCAAATCCGTTGCAGAGTGAAACAAGTGTGGCCGGAATACTGGTAATGGGGTGGATTGGAAACTACTAAAAACAAAACTCAACAACCTGCTTAGCCGTAAACAAATCTGCTTCCATATGAGGTCCAAATCAATGCCTTTACTGACAAATTCTTGGTACAGAGGTGTTGGTCTGATAAAGACCACATCACATGTCCTCGGCGGAAAACTGGGACCCTGAAAAGCTTAATGCCCGAAGAAATACTCAAAGTGGCCACATCAGTTTTGCAGGATTTCTTCGTTGAAGGTATCAGAAAAGGAAACTTGCGATTTTGGACGAAATTTCTGCTCGGAAGGCTTTTCCTAAAATGTAATAAGAATTAAGAAGATTAAGAAAACCAAAACAGATAAACGCTTCAACTTGCGTTTCGAAGTTTGCTGACAACATTAAACAAAGTAATGTCCTATCATTGACGCTTTCATTTAAACCTTGCCGATAAGTTGAGATAAAAATTCATTGCAAATAAATAGAAGAGACTAATATATTATCGGCACATATATATCTTTAGTAATTTGAAACTTGAGCAAGAGAAATTTCAGAATTAGATTTTATGTGTTCCACTGCCACATTATTTCATATTCCTTAATATAAATATATTCATAAATAGTGGAAAAGTACTATTAGTTTCTATTAAAATTTTGAAATAACTAATATTTCAAAATTAAGATTAATTCTTTAAATGATTAATGAATAAGTTCTATCCGTCTTCTTATGTATATCAATAAACTTGGCAATACACATATCCAACTATGGCATGCACATTAATAATTCTTAATGGTTAGGAATTATCCAATGGTTGGAATATTTCTTTTCCTAATTTCTTTTTAAATGGCACATGAACTAACAAGAATTAGAGCCATTTATTATTGATAACACAATTCTATTTGAGCATAAAAAATGAGATTACTTTTTAATTTATTTGAGTTTTGTCACAAAAAAAAGTTCAATTAAAATGAGAAGATGGTGATTTCATGATGATGTGAACTGGAACTGACATTAATAACTTGACAATAAAGAGTGAAATCAGAAGGAAAGTAGCTTTCATGAAAACAACTTTCCTTTTATTGGTAATAATTTATAAGATATAAGACATTTTTACTTTTTTAATTTCCCTCTAAGCCATTCTTCCCTTGAACTCTTAAAAATTATTTAAGATATAATTTTAAATTCAATTAACTTATTATTAGATAGCTAAAGATTCCATATAGAAGTTGTAACACATTAATTTCCTCTCCCAGTATATGAATGTTTACTCCTAACTCTGTTATATTTTCCAAGTAGTTCGATAAACAACTAAACAAATAATGTTTGGAAACCTAACATAGAGGTTTGCATTTGACTATATTATACATAGTATGGATTATAATATCCACAACACATCGATATGCAAAACTATATATTAGCTTCTTAACAAATTACAACCATTAATTGAATATTTACACAACGAATATTACAAAGTTGAAAAGTCGGTGGATCGTTATTGGAGGCTGAGCTTTCAGAAAGGTCAGTCCAGTTCCCCTCCCATGTCGATTTCGGCTTCACTGATCCCAACTCAACCATTTAGATAGTAATCTTCAATCAATATCGACTTGTAGTTAGATTAAAAAGTGAATTGTCACGTCGTTAATACTGATTGCTTGTGATGAGAAAAGTTTGCCTAATTTCCTTATTTGATGTGACCTGCATCTTATGTTTCCATTTAATTATTGATTTGGATGGTACATCATCCACGTATGGTCCCTGAGAGAAAACAAAGGAAAAATGACTCCAGAACAGTACTTGAAATTACTTGTGGTTTTAATTAATTTCCTAAATGCTCCTTATTTCTTCACCACAACAAGTGGCAATTATGATCTGCCTAGCAAAGTAAAGTCTTTCACATAAAATCTTTGCTTAATCAAGTGCTTGAGAATACACTAATCATAGACTAGCAACGTTTTTACACTTGGCCTCCACGACATAATGTTTAGGTATGGTGGAAATAGATGTAGCACTTAGAATATATAATATTACTGATGTTATTTTAAAAACCAGAATTTGCATATAAGGATTTCTAATAAAATAAAACATATTAAATATAAATACAAAAGTTAAATAGCATGGGAAAGATACAACCATTTCAATAGAGCTTATTTAGTATGAGAAAGGACGGGACCATATAATCATTTTTGTAATATAATCATATTTGTTTGGTAGTTGTTGTACATTAGGAAGGTTTGGAGGGCTTGTTGGGAGCTTTTCTTCCTTTTTTCTTTATCAAAAATGAGCTTGGAATGGAAAACAGAAAAATTGATCTGTGATGTTTTAAGTGTTTGTCCCTTTAACATGAGCAATATTTAAGTAGGAAGGCAACCTTCCTCTAAATATGTAAAACTTTATTTATTTATATTTAGATTAAAATTATAAAAAATAGAATTACACCATTAATTAGATAGAAAAATGTCAAAATATAAATTTTAAGATTAAACTCAATAAATATATATGTTTAAACTTTTTAGACATATTTGAATCTAATTGAACTTTAAAGCTCAATTTTGAGTTTTTCAAGTTCGGTTTGTAGTGGGAACTAAAACTTAGGGGAGTTAATTACTTCCTCAGGACAATCATGTATGTTCAAAGAAAAATATTTATTAAAATATGCGGCAAAATAAAAAGTTAAGTCAACTTAATTAGTACATAAAGTTCCTTATTTTGCAGGTCATAATAATGTAAGTAACTTTTAAATATATTTTTATAAAAAAGTTGTTTTCGTGATTTGAACCTGTGGTTAGAAAAGGGATATCTTTTAGGTTATATTTGTTTTTATAATTTGAACCTGTAAGTTTTTATTAATAAAGAAATAACTTTGCCCGTTGTTCCAGGCTTACTTTCTAAACAACTTTATCAGAAAATGACACAATAAGATATGTTATTTCATCTGCAAGGTGATTGGCATAATTTGCATAAGTTTTGGACAGTTCTGCAGTCCGAGCTAGGGTTGAGAGGGATTTCTAGCCAACTCATCCGTAATCGTATCAGGTTCTATCCAAATGCAATTGTCAAATGGTCTAGCATAATGTTTATGGTTGTCTTGTGGTGATTGTCGACATAGCTTGGCCGTTGTGTTGTGACGTACGTGTATTTTGAAACTAAGGTATCTTATTAGCAAGTCTAGATCTTTTGTCTAATTTTGTGGTGTCTTATTGTGTCCAATAAATCTTAGTCATTCATTTATGTAAGTTCTATGTGGGCTCTACATAAATAAACGTGGAGTCCGTATAAATGAATGACTGAGATTCACTGGACACAATAAGAAACCATAAAACTAGACAAAGGATCTGATTTCCTTACTAGCACGTAGGCAACTCGTTGAGACAAAACCAGAAATGACTTTAGTTACTAGAT
>JANTNU010000002.1:3349924-3360020 GCA_024752395.1 Erythroxylum havanense
TTCTATCATTGGATGACTGTATAAAATGATTATCATTTTGGATTTTAATTTACTGATTTCTGTTATATTGTGATTTAATTACTGCGATGCCATGTGGATGTTAATAGAACTGTTCTGGTAGTGCGCCTTTATCGTGGGATACGTGTCGGGAGTCCCGATGTGTACCCTACGGTGAGGGGACGCTACATTGTGTGTGACATGGTTTAAGACTGGAGTGACGTGCACAGGTGTCATATAGTAGAAACTACCAATCTGCTTACTCGAGCCAATCGTCTTCCCCGTAGCCAAGTCCTACAAAACACAGTAATCCGAGAAAAAGTGATACAGTAGTTTAGTGATTTCGATAATTTGTTGACAGAAATCAGATTTAAATTGAATAAGGGAACACACAAAGTGTCTTTTAACTTAATGTGTGAGTTAAAGACACGGTGCCAATGTGGGAAATTGAGGCTATGGATCCTGTTGGTAAATTGACAAGAGAAACTGTTGGAGATTGAATATGGGAAAGTAAGGTTTTGTCGGCTATGATGTGGTTTGTTGCACCGCTATCTAATATCCAAGGTTTTGTGAAGTTGGAACAGGCAGGGGTTGAGAATAACAAACCTGTAGCATTGGCAAAAATATCACCATTACTAGAATTTTTACTCTGACTGAATGAAGCCAAAGCCTGAGCAAATTGTTGAATCTGCTCAGAATGAATCCCTGAAGGAGATTCGAAGGATTGCCTACATCACTTGATTGGGAGACATCGACTGCATTTGCCATCGAGTTGTTGTTTCTTCCGTTCCCTTTGCCACGATATCGTTGTTGTGATGGTGGAAGTGAGTTTCCAGCATTCTTATTTCTGCATCTATCCATAGTATGGCCATCTTTGTCATAGAATTTACAATGAAACTTCAATGTTCGACATTCATCAATGGTGTGGCCTGGTCTATGGCAATGATCATAGGTTTTATCTTTGGAAGCTTTTGATGGAAACGACTTTCCTTGGATGGTAGCAGCAATTGAGAAATTTTCATTTTTTCTGATGTGACCTGCATCTGTTTTTCTTCTTGGATCACGAAAGAATAAGCCTGATGAACATTTGGCAGCGGAACCATCATCAGGATGTTGAATCTGACAGTCTTGAACACCTCATTAAGGCCCATGAGAAACTGCATAAACTTGTCTTCCTCTCATTGATCACCATGCTTCTTCTCCTGATTGCAAGGGATATGTGTTCTATAAGTCTCCAATTCTGCCCAAAGGCTCCTAATTTTTTAGTAGTACGTAACAACAGATAGATTTCCCTGAGATATAATGCCAATTGATTTTTGGATTTGAAAGATTACAGGAGCATTCTTTTGTGAGAATTGATCTCGTAAATCCTCCCAGACCTGTTGAGTAGTTGTAGCATACACCACTCCTTCTGTGAGATCTGGTTCGACGTAGTGAGTAAGCCACAACAATATCATACTGTTACATTGATTCCATAATGCAAATTCTGAGGGTTCTTCTTCTGCAACTGGTGGATCGATGGTCCCGTCGATGAATCCCATTTTGTTTTTGGCAGTGAGAGTATGGATCATGGCCTTGCTCTAAGACTGATAATTTTTTCCATTCAACTTGGTTGGTACTAGTATATACCCAGGTTGATCGGAGTGATGAACATAGTATGGATGTGAAGGATCCATACCAGTAGTTTTGTTACTATTTTTGACATCGGACGATTCAACATCATCACCGGCTGTAATTGTTGTGAAGGAGGTGAATGAAATTTATCAAGAGCACCAGGATCAGTGCTCTGATACCATAAAAAATATCAAAAGAATGAATCGTATATTGATGAATGATGATACGACGCTGATAGTACAAGATTTATACAAGTGATTAAGTCTTCTCTTGCTACAATTTAGGCTAACTATATACTATATTTATCTTTACCATATTTAGGATAATTACAAATAATTGATATATTCTTATTAATGCAAGATGCCCAATCTGAGTCACAAAAGGATTTCAGATGAATTTCAGATTTTGCTAAGAAGAAGATGCCTTGAGATGGGGCTAGTTTGAGGTATTTTAAAATACAGATGGCTGCAGCTAAATGAGGTTTACTAGGCTTGTCCATAAATTGACTCAACTATTGAACATGTTAGGCAAGATCAGGCCTTGTATGAGTGAGATAGTAATTGTCCAAAAAGCCTTCTATACTGAGTAGGATCATTGAGAAGATAACCTTCATGATTTGATAATTAAAAATGAGTATCCATAGCAAAATTGATAGGGTTTAGCATCAAGTGAACCTGCATTCTTCAATATTTTCAAAGCATATTTTTTGTTGAGAAATATGGATGCCTGATTAGGATCCAACAATTTCAAGATCAAGAAAGTATCGTAATGGTCCAAGGTCTTTTAGTTTGAAATATGTCTACAGAAATTGTGTGAAGGGAACAATTTGATCGTCATTGTTAGTAACTAGGATAATGTCATCGACATATATCAATAAGGCAAGGAAAAATTATATGTTATTTAATTATTTCTAGATAAATGAATAAATTAAACATCCGCAATACACTTGGTGTGTTGGGATCATCATGTGATCATAGGTCACGGGTTTCATTTAAATAAGTCACAACTGTGACTAATGATGTTAGGCTATCAATTAAACATAAAATTCAACTAAACCTTTAACGACAAAAACATGAAATACTACCAAAAAACCAAAACCTACAATCATATGATAAAGTAAAACTATTCAAGAATCAAAACTTTCTACTCACAAATTAAATGTTAACAATACAATTAGGTGTGTTATAATAGGATCATCAGTCACAGGGTGTGACTTATTAGACTATCAATTAAACATGAAATTCAAAGAAAACCTTTACAACAAAAACATGAAATACTACATAAACATCAAATCCTACAATCATATAATAAAGTGACTCTATTCAATAATCAAAAGTTTCTATTTACAAATTAAACATTCACAATACACTTATATTAAATATTATCCTTCTCTTTGGTTATCTTCTTCTTCTTCGCACCATTCTTATTATCAACAGTTACATTTATAGTATCTAACTTCTCAACGGTCTCCAATCCTCGAATTTTCTCTTCTCTTTCTTCTTTTTTCTTTGCAAGAACATTGTTAAAGAAACTTAATAATATTCAATAATCAACAATAATGTGAAATTAAGAAAAGAAAAAAACATCATTAAAAATACTGAACCATAAAAACATAAACACCAAAAAAATTAATAATAACAATAATTTATTTTCTCATTTAATAATTAAAGATGTTAAGAGATCATTTCAATGAACACAACCTAAGATTTTAAAACTCATAGTAATTTGTGAGCAAGATATTTTTCACATACATAACCATAATTGACAAGTACATCAAGTGAAAGACTATTAACAAGTGTGGTAGACACTCACTCCACTTCCCCTTCTTTCAAGAAATCAAAGGTAAAAAAATATTCACTCATTTTCCATTTCATGTTAAACATCAACTATAAGTTTGCTAGCAAATCCAATCTTCACTACTATATATCTAACACAAACATTAATCAAAAGGTCTTCTTTTTAGTTGTAACAAGGCGTAGGTAAAGGTAGGGAAAAGATATAATTAAGCTTATAACCAAAAGACTAATTAAGCAATTAAAATGATACAAACCAATAAAATATAAAAAGCAAAAATTTTCTTTTCAACTTGAAATATAACCTAACCAATCTCCTTTGCTTTTTTTTTGGGTAACTCAGAACTTTATAAAGAATAAAAAGATATGTACAAGCAAGAGATCAAGAGATACCATAGGTAATCTCTTAACAGGCAAAAACATAGTGGCATGCAACTAAATTGCCTACCATCAATTGCCCCTACTAAGTCCAACATGATAGAAGTAACCAGTATCCTGCCAGAATAGAAGCACAATCCAAATAAAAGTAACAAGATCAAGCTAAACCAATTGCCACAAATGCCTAGTTATACACAGAGCAACAATACATCACCAAATATCGCACCATGTCAACATATGCCTAGAAGTACAGGAGGTAAACCACAGTCCAATCAAATAGATGATCAAGACATCATCAAAAACCTGCTAATTTGTATTCATAGTCTCAGTTATTCTCAGCAGGAGCTTCCATAGGCAATGATTTGCTGTGCACAAACCATTGCCTATCAAAGCTCCATGGAATTCGAATTGCATTTGAAATGCCTTCTATGGCCTTGAATATGTGGCCATCCATGAGGTCTCATCCGTGGAGAATTGAGGCCCCCTAGTTGAATAGTAATCTGCAACACAAAGTTAGTGCAAAAAAGATCGAATTTCCTCTCTATGTGTGTAGGCTAAGATGCTCCAGAACTTGGAAGATTATCCTGGCTTGTAAGCTCTCTACCTCCATGGCTACATCCTTGAACGTTCTTGAATTCCTTTCTGTCCAGATGTGGTAAACCTTTGTGGATAGAAGTATAGGGAAGATGGGATATTGTGGAGGTGTTTGGTGGTACCAAGTTAGTATAGAAGGAAGGCTTGCAGAGCTAGGGATGATGATTTGGAAGAGGGTGAGTCAATGTTTCCATATAGAATTAGAGAAAGGACAATTAAAAAACAAATGTTCATTGGATTCCATGTCCGACATACACAGGGAACAGTGGTTGGGAGTATATAGAAAGTGAAGTTTATCCCTTGTCAGGCATTTTGGAGGATAGCTAACCAAAGAATGAATGAACACCTTGGGCTGTTATTTTTGAACTGGTTGAGGGCCTTAAGATTTTGTAAGCTGAACCATTGGTGTAAGTCTTTGAAGAGCTAGGGAGCCATTCCAAATAATCTAGAGAACTAGTTGGTTGATATTGAATGGGTTCAAAATCAGTAGTGAGCTCCAAATCTCCGTTACTTTTCTAGTCTTCATTTTCTTTTTTCTCTTTCTTTTTTTTTTTTTATGTCATTTTCTCCTTCTCTTTTTCCCCCTTTTTCTCTTTCTTCTTTAGTTGATATGATTTGTTTGTTTTCTCAATATACAACATGAACCCTTCTCTTTTTTTCTTTTTTTTTGCCTTTTTTCTTTCTTCTTTAGTTGATACCATTCACTTTTTTTTCCAATATACAAAAACATACATACCTTTTATGGTGGGTGTAACCAAAATATAAACAATAAAGGACAGAGCTCATGTTTTAGGTTTTAAACAAAAAAAGGTTTCATGCAAGCTCAAAGGGGTTCGTTAAGGATAATATCATGGTGCCTTTTTAAGCTCTCATGTTAAATCCTAAACGCCTTCTTCATTTTAATGTTTGCAAAAGATTATATAATCTCGACTAGTGTTCGCAAGCAAGTTCTAGATTTGTTTAACCATGAAAGAATACTCTCAACAACGAATACTTTTTATTCACCTTAAACTCTTACCGAAGGAAAGTCTCATTCAACTATCACAACAAGCGAATACCCTTTCAATTAAAATCCGAGTCAATCAACTAATGCATGCAAATATATTTATTCACTTAGATTATGCATTTATAACCTCGATTAAGTTTACCCAATAATTAAACATCTTTAACTATTAAACAAAAAATAAACACAATATCTACAACAATCATAGTCAACATCATAATAAATTAAATAAAAGACCAAACATACAATCAACATTAATTAAGATAAACAATAAAATAAAAAAATTTGATGACAAACAATCAAAATAATAAAAGAAAAAGATAAAATACAATAATAAGATGAAGGTGGATGTCTTCTTGATCGAGGATTAAAATTCGCTAGCAAATCCTTAATCACTGCAATATTTGCCTCAATCTTCTCTAATCTCTCATTCGTTCTCCGTTCAAATACAATAAGTTGATTGGTTAATGATTGATATTCTACAGAAGTAGGTGCAATGTTAAACTGTGTATCTTCATATGGTAAAAGGTCTTCCCCTTATGTTCCTTTACCTGCTTTAACCCGACTTCGCTTACTACTTGAAGGTTCTGTTGCCTCATCACTAACAACAACATAACAATCGCCTTGGTGCCTTGCAATCTTCATAGAGACCAAGGACTATAAGTCTAAACTAGAATTCTCCTAAACTAACTACATATTTCTTCTCTCAGTCAATAAACCAAAATACTCTATAATTTGGGTGACAAATGCCCCAACAACTATTTTTCCAGCGCTAACTTTAGCTACATCCATCATATTCACACTTAACCATATGCCATCATTAAAATGTTTACCATGCACATGCACCATACACCACATCACAAACAATTCAGCTTTAGAAACTGCATCTTGGTTATCTCCTCTACCAAATATTGTAGAAGTTAAAAACCTATAAAGATAACGTAAACAATTTAGCTTTAGAAACTGCACCTTGTCTATCCCCTCTACCAAATATTAAACCTATAAAGATAACGTAAGCTAGGCTTCGCTAAAGCAGTCGATTTAAACCTAATCGGAGAAAAAACATTTGATAAATTTGTAATTTGATTCCAAAATTCTTTAGGCCTAAGTTCATCATAATAGCCGTATAAATCACTATGTGAACATCCAAATATATTATTCAAATCATTTAAAGCAAGAACATATATCTTATTCATTAATCTAAATATCAAATTAATCATAGCACCATCTTCATTTAAGATCAAGTCTAAAGTTGTCAAAAATTCTAAAGTTAATTCAACATGTGAATGTTTTCTAAATTTTGAAAATTCGTCCCATCCTATGTTATGTAACAATTCGTTAACTTGATCGCCAATTCCTAACTCAGTTATAGCTCTATGATCAATAAATCAGTTATCGCTCCATGATAAATAAATCTATTTGGCATAATCGGATGATTTTTTAAACTTACATACCTTAATTGGCTATCAGCAGCGTTAAATTGAAGGCAATGATTACCTAAAATAGGGACATCATCTGCTTCAGAGGATGAAGATGCTCCTAATCTCACACGAGGCATAATCTAAATAACAGTCAAGAATCAAAATATTTTCATGAACCTCAAATCAAACGAACCAATTTATTACTTAATTGGATTTAGAATAAGCAAACATAAAATCCTTTAGTGATATAAATCTAGCAGATCATAGGATGAACAAACATTCGGTTTAAGTATACACATCCTTTAATAAATAAAGAAAAGATTAAATAATCTTTTATATTATCAGTTGTATACTATATCAAAATATTTTTTAATATCAAACTTGAATTATTTAATAATGAATCTAACAATTCATTGAAAACTGAAGTTTACTATATTCTAAAATCAAAGTTTTTCATTTTTCAAAACCATTATCCCTTTCGCAATACTTTTACTTTTTTTCACACGACAAATAAAATTTCAAATAACACGCAATTTTTATCATTCTTATTTTTACTTCTTTCCACTTATTTAGTAAAATATATTGACAAAATTAACAGCAAATCTATTACAATTTCATTAACACCGAACAATTAAAGAGAATCCTTACAATTTAACAACTATTTAATAGAAAACAAACCGATAGCAAATTGCGAAATCAAAAGAAATTCTTAACCTAATATAATTCCTAAGCGAGTATTAAAACCAAGAAAAAAATTAAACAAATTGGATGACAAACTTTAAAAAAATCTATTAAAATAGTTAATAGTATAAAAACAATGTATATGAAGAATGAAGCACGGACCCATATCAAAATAAGATATTAACTTAATACATTTTACTAAATGTTACAAAATATGTTTAAAGAAGAGAGAGATTACCTATAATGATAAACAGCTTCCAACGGATGCAACTGACACAAGGGAAGACAGTGATAGCAACAAACGACAATACCGAAGAGGCAAAGAGGATGGCAACAACCCAACTCGAGATCTAAAGTCCCACAAAGATTCGGACAATCTGATTTTTACCGAAGAGAAGAAGAAGATGATTGAATGACTGCAGGCTGCGAGCGTGATTTCACGGTTAGGTTAAAAACTCTTAACTCGCTCACGGGTGTAGCTTTATAAATCGCACACAATAATTTTTTTTCTTATTTTAACTTTAATTAACTCAATATTTTTCATTCAGACTGATTTATTTTAATTTTTTATTTTAATTAGGATAGTATTTTTTAGTTTACTCGTGATAATGACTTATTACCCCATATATTTTTTGTCATTTTTAATTAAGTGTAATTTATATATAATTAATTTACTAACCAAATTATAATTAATAAATTGATCACTTAAATAACCACTATTTTTTCATTCTATAATTTAAATATACTTAAATTATAGTTAATTAATGAATTTTGAAATAATTAATAGTAATTAGAATATAATGAATTAATTGATTTGTTAAGATATAATATATAAATAATTAATTTACTGATTAAAATATAATTTAATAGATTCATTAGTTCACATTAGTTAAGTATACACTGACAATTTTTTATTCTATAATTATAATAACTTAATTGATTTATTAAAATATACTTTATTTATAAATTAATCATTAAGTTTATTAAGTTATTATTTTATATAAAATTAATTATATGTTATTCATTATCATGCATTATTAATTGTTAATTATTATTAATTACTATAGTAATATTAGTAAGCATTAAGTCATATGCGTTACTCTGATGGTCCCTATATAATTTTATCGCATTTTTATTATATCATTGATTAATTAATAAAAATATTATTAATTTTTATTAATTATTTATAATATATTTAACATATATATATATAAATTAATTTTTATTTAAAATATAATTAATTAATGAACTAATTATCTAATTTCGGTTTAATTGCTGATAATTATAATATAATGAATTAATTATTTTATTTCAATATCTTAATTAACTAAAATAAATAAATATAATTAATTTTTGTTTCTGTCAGGGACTTAATAAATCACTATCATATTTATATTTACCTACATTTAATATTTATAATTTTATCACAATATTTAAAATTACATGCAATTTTTTTCACCTTAATTAAATACAATATTTAATTCATAACAAAACATTTAACATTTTTTAATTTTTTCCAATCACGGAACATAATTACATAGTGTCATATTCATTTCCTAATTTTGTTTTTCATTCCAAATTTTTACTAACTAATTTTACCAATTCATTTTTAATATTCAGATTCATAAATATTTAATAATTCCATCATAATTCTTTTCTTATTATATATTTCAAAATTTAAATATCCATAATCTTGTCACAAAATTTTAAATTAAATAATAATTTTTAAATTATATTTAATTTAATTTTAATATACCTCAATCCTAATTTAATCACATGAATACTAGTTTCCTATTTGCCCGAATTCTTATCCCATCATTTAACAACCCTAAGCCACAAAATTATTGAGAAAACCAAGCCCTTTTGTTTATTGGTGACTTCGCAATATGAAAGTCGACAATGAATTTTAACTGACAATGCCTTTTTGTTCATTTGTGAGTGATGTTCCCTGATTAATTAAGCTTAAATTAAGTTAATTAAGGTATATTGAAATTAAGTTAGGTTTATTAAGTTTAATTAATTTTTATCAAAAATAACATTAAAATTTTATATTTAATTTAAGTTAATCCTAATATGTTAGTTCTATTGTACCATTTAACATCCACGTAGCACATTGGTATAGGATATTAACGGATAAAGATTTAATTAATTATATCCAAATTTTCATCTATTCAAGATTTAATTTGAATATTTTGAAAACATTATAGTCTATTTCTAATGCTTTAAACTTTAAATGTAAAACAATTATAGGATCGACAATTATTTTGCGTACCCGTATCCATATCGATTGTTGTGAGATGTTGAATTTCGTTAAATGCTTTTATTTCCTTTCGTCTTCTTTTGTTCTGATTTTCTCAATGGTTAAGAATTATTCGTTTCATAAGTTTTAACAACTTATATAACATGACCAAAGGACATGTCCTTTGGAATTAGAAGAGAGAGGAAAAGGGTCTGTGACCCAATTGAGACCCAGTCGGTAATACCCAAAAACCATTATCTTGGGTGCGTTCCATAGGACTTAATACGATAAATTACATAGGACATAAAATAGTCTAACATTCTCCCACTTGGCCCATGTTACGACTTAATGATCCAACAACTTTAAGTGCACACAA
>JANTNU010000002.1:3522685-3534155 GCA_024752395.1 Erythroxylum havanense
GACGGAACACAACCTTAGTAACGAAGAAGATGAAGAACACAAGTCCAAGGTTAAAGCACCAGGTTTCCATTTGATATCAAAGCAAGGGATCAATTGTAGTTCTTGCTCCGGTAGCTGAGTTGGGTGTCTGCGTAATGCTTTATCCTCGCCAGGAAGCGGTCATTGTTAAGCAAATTAATATAAAGATTGATGATTGAAACTGGCCCTTTCAGCTTATCTTAAATTTACGGTTCAGTAAATGCTAACCTCAGGAACATAACAAGTGGAAAACAGATGGCTTACGTCCTTTCGTGGAGGAAAAGGATGTGCGCAGTTTGGTTGAAACGCGCAAATGTCCAAATGATTAATCAAGAATTTGTGGCATTGAAGACTTGAAGTACAAGTTTCTAATAAAAAGACGGGAATCAAAAATAAGATTAATCAAAAAGCCAAATCAATGTCGCCGTCGTCGTTTCTGCACGTGGATTATGCATCTATTTAAACAGTCGAGCTTTTTCTTTTTTGGAACAGGGGCCAAAAATTCTAGAAACACAGTAATCAAAAATAAAATTAATCAAAACGCCAAATCAATGTCGCCGTCGTCCTTTCTGCACGTGGATTATGCATCTATTTAAACGGTCGAGCTTCTTTAATTTCTTAGTCATGGGACGTTAACTTTCCGATCGAACTTTGAAATAACATCAATCTATTTAAAATACAATCGAACTTTGAAAAACGAATAGAATTAGGTGTAGGCTCCACTGCCTACTTTCATGTATAAAAGAGTTTTATGATATAAATTTTAAGTTTTATTTAATGCCAAACTTTTAAATTAATACTTGAAAAACCGAATGTGTTAATTGTTTTGTAAACTTTCCGTAAACTTATTTAGTATAAACAAAAATAAAAGCAATCAAAAAATGAAATAATGAAAACACTAGAAATTTGGTAACATAATTTGGCACACCTTGCTTACGTCTGCAGGATCTTCACATAGATTAATATTTTAAAAAAAATATATAATACATTTACACAAGGTCACGCTGAAGCAATACCGCTCAATCCTTGTAATTATCTCTCGACCTCACTTTCTGTAAAAGATTTTCACACTCAATAACACGACCGACTCGTGTTAACCTCATCAAATGATTTTTCTAACTGCTGTCGCTCAAACAACAATTAATAAAAAATAACTCAAGTGCTTAATTAACTAAGAACTGAACAACAATATAATTAAGATAAAAGAAAAACTTCCCTATGGTTTCAGCTTCTCGAAATAATCTTTTAATTGAAACGATTCATCCCGTCTTCAACAACTTCAATTAAACCATATGGGATACTCTATACACCATGTATATTTATCAAACACAAACCCAGAATATCAAGTATAGAAAATAGATGAAGACCTACAGTGTTTTTTGCATAAAAAAATCTCACAGCCCCAAATGAAGAAGTCTAGAAAAATTAACATACTAACCCACTGCACGGTAGCCAACCCACTCCTTACTGTAGCATGTCTCACTCAACACACGTTATATAGCTCTCTCACAAAGCATGCACCACTACTGCAGTGTTGATTCAATAATCAAATTGACATCACGCAATGTCACCTGTTCCTTACTAAACTAAGATTGACTACAGTTCTTCACAGAGACGTGTACAATCCATACAACCAAATAGAGTCCCACAGCAGCCACGCAACACCACGCTGAATTCAAAACACGCAACAACCTTATCCCTTGATTTTCTTTAATCCACAAAGTCCACAAAATCCAGCAGTAACAACTTCAATTTACCATCATGTCCAGCTGTGAAAGAATTCAAGTTGTAGCATGATAATACACTTCAATATAGTATAGAATTCTTTTACCACTACAAGTGTAACACTCACATCTTTTTTAATCCCACTACAATTAAGATTTTATATGGCCAATTAAAATGTCAAAACTAAATATAAGATATATATAATATATCTTAACAATCTCTCTCTTTTTGGCATATTTGTCTTAAACTCCCCCTAAATAACATAGATGGACATATAAAGATGAAATCCACAATGCTCCCCTTCAACGTAATATTCAATTACACAAGCATAAGTCAACTTCAGTCAATAAAACATATAGAGAAAAAAATACAGTAAACAAGTCTTATCTTAATTGTTCTCCCCCTTTAAGACAATACATGCCAAAAAGATGAATTCAAGAAGTGTCGGGGAAGCAAAGAACTCGCTACTTTAAATTGCGAAGAGCATCAGTGGCTACTTGAACAATCCCTCGTTCAATTTCAGCAAAGAGAGTGGCATGCATATTAACATAAGTTTTCCCTATAGCATCCGAGAGATCCGAAGTGGTATATGAAAAATCTACCACCCGTGGTTGCCGAAAAATCCATGGAGAGATATTCATCAACGTCACCAACTCAAGCATGCTCGACTCAATCTTGGGAACTTCATTGGCATATAAAAATTGTGAGATCAAGCATGGAAAATATAACAAAGAATGTGGCTTACTCTCAATAGCCAACATCGCTTCAATGATGAGATGGCCAAGATTGAATCTCACTCTAGTACCAATCGCATAAAAATTAATTTGGCTTGTGCCAAGTAGATAGAAACAACATGCGTGCTAGGTATCCAGTTGGCCACAATCAATTTAAAGAGCATGAAATATCTTTGAGTCAGCATAGAAGAGCGAAGAACAGAACTAGATGGTCATGCAGTCAATTTACCACCAGCTAATACCGTAGCAATCAAATCATTTGACATAGTCCAATCATCATCATAAAGAAGATCACCGATCAAATTATCAAATCCTAGAAATAAATTTAAATAAGCAGCATTAAAATGAACTACCCGACCCCGCACATATACTACGCCATAAGTCATAGTATCCTCATTCAAAATTTCACAAGATAAGTTGCAATAGAATTCCTTTACCAGGTCGCAGTCGTAATGCTTCGGAAGAAGTGAAGCTTACAATAAAGAGCATTCCGATAGTAAAAAGTGAAAGCCATGTTGTTGAAATTTGTCTAAGTTGATTGGACGATCGAAAACAAACTCAACATCATTGAGAATTGTCCACTTCTGTTCAGCTGTAGAAGAATAAAACTTGAAGGAAATGGCATCATCCACTGTCAGACGTATAGAAGAATGATGTCGAGGTGGGCGAACTGTTTTCTGACATCTCATCTTTGTACGCTTTGCAAGAGTCGTAGGAAGTGCAACTGGTGGAGCAAATGCTGCGGGAGTTGTGTCAAAATTCAAAGTAGAATCGTCAACCATAGATAAAATGACTTGTGTAACATCATAATCCAAATATTTTGTATCCCAAGCAGAGGTAGTATTGGGAATGTCAATAGGAGTTGCAGAAGAGGACCCAACCCAAAACTCCTACCGGGTGTCGGATTCAACAGTAATCGACTTGAGCGTCGTATTGGAGCAGCTGGCTTTTTGTTAGAAACTGAAGATAATACCTTCTCTTTGTTCTTTCCCATATTTATCAATCACACTCAATTAAATTCCAACCACAATCAATCAAATTTCAGCCACAATCAAGCGTTAAAATTCCAACCACAATCAATGAAGTTGAATTAATCTGAAGAGAAAGGAAACAATATCAATATGGATATTCCTTCACGATGAAGAAAAGCACCAACCAATTTCGGGTCTAGATCTTGAAATAGAAAACAACACTGCAGTGATAATGGTGAAAGAAAACCATCATAAACTGTTGTCCACGAAGATGAAGATGGCGTAACTATGAAATGTATGTCTCCAATCGAAGCTTTAAAATATGTTGTGGTAGATAAAACCAAAGATGAAGAGGGCTAGAGTATCGCCAGACTTTGGAGAATCACTGACGTGGCGTGGTCATCTAGCATGAAGCAGCAGTAATGATGAACTGATGAGCTAAAAGAACTGAGACAGGTGTGATAACATCTTGGTGATTGGAGCAGCTGCAGAGACTCTAGATGGAATGAGCAAAGGCAGATGCGGTATGTGTAGAGACGATAGTGGTATATGGAGAGAGGCTAAAAAATTAGGGATTTTGAATCCCTTTGATGAAAGACATTTTTTTAATTTCTTTTTTTTTTTGTAAATAAAAATACATCAATAATGTAGGCCACAAAGTCCCAAAGCCCCTTTGAGAAGTTCAAACCTTACTGCATCAAGAGGTTTTGTAAAGATATTCGTTAACTGCTTTTCCGTAGATACATGTGACAAGATGACTGTTTTGTTTTCCATAAGCTCTAGAATGAAGTGATACCTGAGATCAATGTGTTTCGTTCTTGAATATTGAACTAGATTTTTAGAGATGTCTATAGCGCTTTTGTTATCACATAAGATAGTTAACACATTCTGATAAATCTCAAAATCTTCTAACATCTATATCATCCAAAGAAGTTGTAAACAACAACTACCTGCAGCTATGTATTCTACTTTAGCGATCGATAGTGAAATTGAATTCTACTTCTTACTATACTAAGAGATCAAATTATTTCCTAAAAAGAAACAACCTCCTGAAGTGTTTTTGTGATCATCTAAGTTTCCAGCCCAATTCGCATCACTATATCCAACTAGATAAGATGTCAAATCTGATGTATATCATATCCCAAAATCAGATGTTCCAATTACATACTTGATAATCTTCTTGACCTCTGTTAGATGTGTTTCTTTCAGGTTGACTTGATAGCAAGCACATACACCAATGCTGTAACAAATATCTGGCCTACTTGCAGTCAAGTATAATAAATTTTCGATCATGCTGCGATATAAACTGTCATCAACGATTTTACCATTCTCTTCTCTGTTTAGTTTCATTGAGACAATCATAGGTGTTCTTACATATCTGGCATTCTCAAGACCAAAATTCTTTATTATACTATTGGCATATTTGGTTTGGGATATAAAAATTCCATCCTTCACTTGTTTAACTTGCAAACCTAAAAAGAAATTTAGCTCACCTACCATGCTCATTTCAAATTCGAATGTCATTAATTTTACAAAGTCATCTACCATCTTTGGATGTGTAGCACCAAACACAATATCATCAGCGTAGATCTGAGCCATCACAAAATCATATTTAAACTTTTTAATAAACAAAGTTTTGTCAACGCTACCTCGTTTATATCCTTGCTTGATCAAATACTGTGTTAGCCTTTCATACCAAGTCCCTGGTGTTTGCTTGAGATCGTAAACAGCTTTCTTTAGCTTATAGATGTGATCTGCATGGGCTGAGTCAATGAATCATTTCGACTGCTCGACATACATTTCTTCCTGTATAACCCCATTTAAAAAAGGCACTCTTTACATCCATCTGATATAGCTTAAACCCCTTTACACATGCTATGCCCAATAATAGTCGGATAGATTCAAGTCATGCCACCAATGTAAAAGTTTCGTAAGTCTATTCCTTCCACCTGAGAATATCCCTCAACTACTAACCTTGCTTTATTTCTTGTGACATTACCTTGTTCATTTATTTTATTCCGAAACACTCGTTTTGTTCCAATTACATTAGTATCCGATGGTCTTGGCACTAATTCCCATACATCATTCCGTGCAAATTGAATCAATTCATCTTGCATAGCTATTGTCTAGAACTCATCTTGTAGTGCTTCTTTAATGTTATTTGGCTCAAATGAAGATGTGTAACAAAAGTAACCTGCAAGTTCTCAATAATCAACCATTTTTCTTTCTCTTGTTTTTTTTTCTTTCGTTAACATCTCCAATGACATTCTCTGCTGGATGATTTCTTCAAATTTGAGATAGGGAATCTCGACTCAACTCAGCTGCCCTCAAGTTTGAGTATTTAAAGGAATACTTTCCGCTTCCATTGTTTTGGTTAAGTCATCATCTAAAGTAACTGAAGGTTCTTCAATTTGTGCAGTTACTTCCTCAGCAGCAACTAACTGCAGATCTGGACAATTATTTAATCTTGTCTAGTTGCTTGTTTGAGCTAGTTCAGAGGGGTCGGTTATATTGATTTTCTTCTGCCACTTGACCATTCATCAGAGATACATCATCTATCACAACATTTATAGACTTTAGCACTTTGTTGGTTTTTTAATTATACACTTGGTAAGCTCTACTGTGAGATGAATAGCCTATGAAAATTCCTTCATCACTTTTGTTTTTGAATTTTCCAAGTTATACCCAATCTCTAAGAATATAACACTTACTTCCAAAAATATGAAAGTAACTTACATCTGGTTTCTTTCCCTTCCAAAGTTCATAGGATGTCTTGTTCAAGATGCTTCAGAGATACACTCTATTACATATGTAGCATGTTGTGTTAACTGCTTCGGCCCAAAATTGCATAAACAATTTACTTCCATTCAATATAGATTTGGAAATTTTTTAAAATGTTCTACTTTTCCTTTCGATAACTCCATTTTGTTGTGGAGTTTTGGGTGCTGAAAATTCTTGTATGATGCCATACTCACCATAAAATTCATTAAATCTTGTATTCTCAAATTCTCTTCCGTGATCCGATTGAAAATGATACCTAAGTATTTGACTTTTCTTTAAAAAATGATACCCAAGTATATCTCGAATAATCTTCAACACAAGTTAGAAAATATCTCATACCACCAATGTTATCATGTTGTGTTGGACTAATCAAATCCATGTGATTTAATTCAAGTATGTGAGATGAGGTAACATGTCAAACCTTTTTACGGGGCACTCTTAACTGTTTCCCCATTTGACACGCACTACAAATTGATTTTCCTTCTTTGTTCATTTTGGCTAGACCCTTCGCAGCTTCCAATTTTGTCAATTTGCTGATGAGATCAAAATTTACGTGCCCAAGCCTTTGATGTCATTATCATGAGTAGTTGACTTATAAGTAGTCATGACCTACAACATGTAGCAATTGTCAGCTGATCACTTACTACTCACAATACATTCTCCTTGTTCAGTTAGTACCCTGCATTCATCACTTGTAAATTTAACTAACAAACCATCATCACAAAGTTGGCTTATACTTACCAAATTTGCTTTTAATCCATCAACATGGAGCACATTCTTGAGAGGAGGCAAACCATCCATGAACAAAATTCCTCTACTGATCACCGAAGCTTTCTTTCCATCTTCGAAGGTCACATGACCATCCATACAATTCTGATAATCAATTAAGTAAGTCTTTTCTCCTGTTATGTGGGATTAGCATCCACTATCAAAGTACCAACCATGTTGTAAAGTTGCCTTCATTGATATACAAACTACGAAAGCTTGCAATTCACTTCTTTTTACCCAAGTAGATTTCAGTATTGAAAGTTGATGTTAAAATTTTTGTGAAGGATGTATACTTTTTCAGCTTTGTCTTCTTTGAAACAATATCTATAGTAACTGATAACATCGTAGCTTTATACGCCCAATGACTCCACAAAAATGACATGTGGGTACAAATCTTCGATTTTTTTTCAATGCTTCTATGTCTTGGACTGATCTGGACATATGATTTTTCTCCTCGTTCATTTTAGAGCATTCACCCTTATAGGCGATGCCTTTAAGATCCCCTTTAACCTTATTAATTTCTATCAACTTATCTAGTTTTTCTTTGCCTCCATTCAACATTCTCAATTCCTTTTCAGTACTTACCAATTTCATTCTAGCTTAACCTAGCTCATCTGACGTCAACATCAATTTCTTTTCTAACTCTTGTATGGTGTTCTTCATGAAGAGATTCTCTTCCTTCAATATTTCATTCTTTCTACACGTTTTTAACGATTTTTCATACATAGCTTTGTAATCCTAGTAAATATTTCTCTTTTTGTCATCTAGGCCACTTCCATTACTGTCATAATCTAATATTAGGTCTTGAGTTGAGTTGTTTTCGAAATTTTCCAATTATTCCTCTTTTTTGACTTCAATTACTTCCTTCTCAGTTATTGTTAAGCAAGTAACTGAACTTTTGTTATATAAGGCAAGTAACGTAGCACCATTAACTATTTCTTCTTCGCTGCCATATTCACTCTCAAAATCATTCTCACTCTAGGTGCTTGTGAAGGATTTTCCTTTTCTCTTCTTCAAAATATTAGCACATTCGGATTGAATGTGTCTAAAACCTTGACATTCATGACATCGAATTCTCCTTGCCTTCCTTTCACCCTTTATATTTTGACTTGATGTTTGACAGTGTTAATCGAGGAACTTCTGCCATATTGTCTAAATTTGGGTCTGTCCTTTTTCATTCTTTTCAACCATTTACCAAAATTTCATGTGAATAGTACCAAGTCTTCATTTTCATCCAATTCATCTTTCGCATCATTCACATTTTTTCCAGTTTCCACCTGTAATGCCAATCCTTTGCTTCTTTCTTGCTTACCGCTTAAAAGGTTCATTTCGAAGTTTGTAAGGATTCCAATAATTTTTTCCAATGATAGATTATCAATGTCGTGGGTCTTCTCTATTGCTACAAATTTTGGGAAAAAATCTTGAAGGTAGTGATCTCAACATTTTCTTGACTAGTTTCAGGTTGGAATATTTCTTCCTCAGTTGATGTGCTTGATTCGCTATATCTCTCAATTTTTCATAAAAGTCTTCAATAGTCTCATTCTCATCCATCTTCAGCTTTTCAAACCATATAGCTAACATCTGTAGTTTCGACGTTATCACAGATTTTGATCCTTCATGAATAGTTTGCAAAGTATCCCACTCTTCTTTAGCTAATTCACAGGCTGATATCATTAAGAAGCATCCCTCATCAACAGTACTAAATATCGCATGCATTGCTTGTGAATTTCCAAGTGCACTTTCTTCTTCAGCTCTTGTCCATTCAAATTGATCTTTTTGAACTACCTCTCCTTTATCATCAATGATTATTGGATGCGTCCACCTATGTACTACCGAATGCCAAGCTTTCATGCCTTGAGCTTGGATGAAGACTTTCATCTGTGATTTCCATGTAGGATAGTTAGATCCATATAATAGTAGTGGTCTAGTGATTGATGCACCCTCTCTTGTAGCCATGTTCGCGAAACTAGGATTTGCACCAACTTGATACCAAGTTCTGAAACGATGACCTTGCTCTGATACCAATTGAAAAACCGAAGGTGCTAATTGTTTCGTAAACTTTCCGTAAACTTTTTTAATACGAACAAAAACAAAAAAAATCAAAAATTGAAATAATGAAAACACCAAAAATTTGGCAACGCAGTTCGATACACCTTGCCTACGTTTGCGAGACCATCACCTAGATTAATACTTTCAAGAAAGTGCAATAGATTTATATAAGGTCACACTGAAGCAACACCGCTCAATCCTTGTAACTATCTCTCGATCTCACTTCCCGTGAAAGATTTCCACACCTAATAACATGATCGACTTTTGTTAACCTCATCAGAGGATTTTTCTAACTACTGTCACTCAAATAGTAATTAATAAAAAATAACTCAAATACTTAATCAACTAAGAACTGAACAACAATATACTTGAGATAAGAGAAAGACTTCCCTATGGTTTCAGCTTCTTGAAATAATCCTTCAATTGAAATGATCCATCCCAACTTCAACAGCTTCAATTAAACCATATGGGATACTCTATACACCACGTATATTTATCACGCACAAACCCAGAATATCAAGTATAAAAATAGATGAAGAACCACCATGTTTTTTCATAAAAACATCTCACAACCCCAAATGAAGACGTCTGGAAAAAATAACACGCTAACCCACTGCACGGTAATCAACCCACTCTTTACCATAACATGTCTCACTCAACACACGTTATTCAGCTCTCTCACAAGACATGCACCACTACTGCTATGTTGATTCAATAATTAAATCGACATCACGCAACGCCACTCTGTTCCTTACTAAACTAGGATCGACTACAGTTCTTTACAGAGACATGCACAATCCATACAACCAAATAGAGTCCCACAGCAACCATGCAACCACCACGTTGGATTCAAAACACGCAACAACCTCATCCATTGATTTTCTTCAATCCATAAAGTCTACAAAATCTAGCTAAAATGACTTTAATTTACCAACATGTCCAGCAGTGAAACAATTCAAATTGTAGCATGATAATGCACTTCCGTATAGTGTAGAATTCTTTTACCACTACAAGTGTAACATCCACATTTTTTTGAATCTCACAACAATTAAGATTTTATATGTCCAATTAAGATGCTAAAACTAAATACAAGATATATATATAACATATCTTAACAATACTAACTTTTTTTAATTCTTAATAATTTTAAACTAAAACTATTAAAAATTAACTTCTTCACCCATGTTGCACTAATAATCACTAGTTTCTTTATGTTGATACTAAATATATATGTCACTAATAGCACATAATTTGTATTGCCAATACTAAGTTATAAGTACTTAAAATTTGTTCAATGGCTTATAAATTTGATGCATGTAGCTTCTCTTGAAGTTAAAAATAATGAAGCTGATACACCTCCTCGTTGCAATTATCCTTTACAAATGACAAGGAGTTGAATTTGATTTTTTTTAATTTAGAAAATTAAATAACAATATTGATTCAACTAAGTAAAAACGAATTCATATGATTAACACTTCTTCTGAATTCATACGATGACACTCATCTTGATTAAGTAGTAAAGTATGGCCATAAAGGAACATTTATTTTTCTGTCAGTGACCCGTAATGAAGATTAGTTGCCATTCTCCGACAAGCAAAGCTGTGAAGTTTCTCAGTTTATCTAGTAACTACAGATTTCTACGGCTAGTGTAATTATTGCGTTGGTGCTTATATTAATCGACAGATTCATCAACTTCCTTATGGTTGAATCGACTTGATTGACATCGGATTTCTATGGCTAGTATAATCATTGCGTTGGTGCTTATATTAGTTGATAGATTTATCAGCTTCCTTGTGGCTGAATCGACTTGATTGTGTTATAATCGACATATGTACGAATCTCGTTGTGGGAAGCATCAAGGTCGTTCCTTGTGTGTTCTAACTGTTTGATTTATTAACAATCAGGAGTTCATGATCATCTGCACTTTACGCGTGCTTTTGGTTGCACAATAGCATCAGGCTCACCTTCGGTTATATTCCAGCTCCCTCTCCGTTCCTTTCCTCTCGCCATACCCAACACGGTACCAAGTTCATCTTCTTCCCGAGTTAGTCGGCGAGACACGACCCGATTATTCCTCCAACCAGATTGAACCGGTTTGAACTGACTCGATCCGATTTACCCAACTTGAATTATTCCGACCCGAATCGTGGCCCACTCTTTCCTTTTACGGGCTGTTTGGAAACCATCAAATTGAATTCATTAATGAATTGAATTCAACTACATTAATGAAGTTGGGATTGAATTCAATTTACACCGTTTGAAATAAATCCAGTAATATTAAAATTGAATTCAATTACACTGTTTGAACAAATCCAATAATATTATAATTGAATTCAATTACACTGCTTGAAACAAATCCAATAAGATTAGAATTGAATTCAATTATTTCATATGACACATTTACCCCTGACTAAAAAATAATAT
>JANTNU010000002.1:3573790-3584782 GCA_024752395.1 Erythroxylum havanense
GTTTAAGGTTCTCGTTCAAAACTGTACATTTCGAGCTTTCTCTCAATGTTGATCAAGTCTGTTAGTCCTCATAATACGGCAGCGTTTGATGGTGAAGACTGTTCTACTCGAGACCAGATTCTCTGTCCAATTTTATGGTGTTTTATTATGTCCATTGAATCTCAGCCATTTATTTATACGGACTCTACGTTTTTTTTATGTGGAGTCCACATGAGACCCACATAAATAAATGGCTGAAATTTATTGGGCACAATAAGACACCATAAAATTGAACAGAAGATCTGTACTCGTTATACTCTACTCGGGCTGTGGATTTAACATCATCTTGCTCCATGTATGGAACTTGACATTGAAATGGATGTTTCACGTTTGTAATACGGCAGCGTTTGATGGTGAAAGCAGATCTACTGGGGGTATGGATTTAAATTGTAGTTGTTCTGTCGCTGTCGTCGTGCAAGGATGAAGGTTTCGAAACTGAAACTTTAACGTACTTAAACCTAACACTCGATTAATAAAAAAGAGTCGCACCAGTTGAGAGACAATCATTAAGAAGATGGAACTTATCGCTTAAATAAAATATTTATATCATCTAATCTGCGGGTAATATGCTGTGGTCACGTACTGGGGATGTCACATTTACGAAGCAAAGTTGCTTTTCGCTGATCTCATTATTCTCTAAACTTTTCAAGGAAAAATAAGACGGTGTCGACCTTCTACCGCCGTCTCCTCCGCCATGTCTCGCCATTACTCTGCCGCCTCCTACTGTCTCGTCTTAATTCTTCTAACTATTCACCGTGTCGTCGTTTTCGCTGCTCCCGATCCGCTTCCGATGATTATCCCTCTCCACCTCTCCACTCCTAATGTCTCGCTTCACCGGAGAACAGGCGATTATAGCCGACGGCATCTTCAGAACTCCAACCTTCCCAAGGCTCATATGCCACTCTATGATGATCTTCTCTCCCATGGGTATGGCTCTCTGTAGCTGACTTCTGTTTTTCAATCGGAGGTTTAATGCTGATCTTTTTTTGGATTGATTTGTGCAGTTATTATACGACAAGGTTATATGTTGGGACGCCTCCTCAAGAATTCGCTCTTATAGTGGACACAGGTAGTACCGTCACGTATGTTCCGTGCTCGGGCTGTGAGCAGTGCGGCGACCACCAGGTTCGTCCTTTGTTTCGCTTCTTGAACGTTATAGATTTAGTAGTTAGAATGCTTCTGGTTCAAGTTCGTTGTACGGAGTAAATTTAGATGTTTGTCTAATTACCTTGGAATGTGCAATTGAATTGGTCAGTTTAACTGAAATTTTGTATATAAATGCTTTATTAGTTGTCTGAGAGTGAATTTGCTGTATTTAGGATCCCATGTTTCAACCAGAATTGTCCAGCACTTATCAATATGTGAGTTGCAATCCCAGTTGTAACTGTGACGATGAAGGGAAGCTGTGCATTTATGAAAGACGGTATGCTGAAAAGAGTTCAAGCAGTGGCATTCTTGCGGAGGATGTTATTTCTTTTGGCAATGGAAGTGAACTATCACCCCAACGAGCTGTGTTTGGATGTGAGAACCTGGAAACTGGTGATCTTTATAGTCAACGTGCTGACGGGATAATGGGGTTGGGTGCTGGTCGGCTCAGTATTGTGGATCAACTTGTGGACAAAGGTGTCATTAGTGACTCGTTTTCATTGTGCTATGGTGGGATGGATTTGGGTGGTGGTGCAATGATTCTTGGAAGAATTTCTCCTCCCCAAGACATGATTTTCTCCCACTCTAACCCCTTCCGTAGGTATAAATCATTCTCCAAATTGGAAATTAGTTGTTTTTTAGGTTTTATATTTAGTACATCTCACACATATGATGTAGTTTTTGGCTGGCAGTCCTTATTACAATATTGATCTCAAGGAAATACATATTGCTGGAAAGCCTTTGAAATTGAATCCAAATATCTTTGATGGAAAGCATGGAACTGTTATGGATAGTGGGACTACCTATGCTTACTTTCCAGAAGAAGCTTTTCGTGCCTTTAAAGATGCTGTAAGATATCTTCAGTAAATTCTTTAGTTGCATAGAAAAGCAAGTTTGTAAAGCCCTTCCATGAATTCGATTCATACTCTATACTGTGTGTTTTCACCTTTAGATTGTTGCTTTCTCTTTTTTCTTCTTCTTGAGTTCCTCGGTTTCTTAGTAAAGCATTATGGAAAGCAATCTCGACTACTATGAAAGGAATTGTAATCATACTTCCTGAAAAGAAAAAGGGCCTGTTCATGATTAAATTGTTTGATTATTTGCATTTCTAATTTTGGACTATGAGCTGCATAGTTTTAAAGCCAGCATGATTACGTGTGTAAAAGCTGTACTGAGGTGGTTGTGAACCATGCAGATTTCTCAGTATGCAGATTTCTCATGTCTTACTGCAACATCTTAACTAGCCCTTCATAATTGTTAATTTAGTTTCTATATAGGTTCTCTAAGAGAGTTCCTTTTTTGTTCTTCTTAAGTGATGAAATTGACCTCCTGGATTTGGTAATCTTTGTTGGCATACCTTGTAGTTGTAGATCTCCCTATAAAGGTAGCTACATCTAGTGTGACTGTGCTTCATATGACTTAAGCCAAAACTGGCACTATGCATGCTCTTTTATAGCTTAAACTCTTTTAAGCATATTCCCATAGCCAAGTTGTGTTTGCTTCTTTACCTGGAGAATATTGCATATAAACTGATACCTGTTTCCTTTCAGGTTGTAAATGAAACTGTAATTGCATAATCGATTTACATCAAATTTTCTATCAAAATGCAGATTATGAAGGAAATCCAATCCCTCAAACAGATCCATGGCCCTGATCCTAGTTACAATGATGTTTGTTTTACTGGTGCTGGAAGGTATTACTCTTGATAAGAATACAAAAAATACTTTTCTTCAACTCTTTTCCTCCTTTTCAGTTCAGTCCTTTGTCTTTTCAAATCCAATGAACCTGTTTGTCTTTGTCACCTGAAATGTGATGTAGGGAAGTTTCTGAGCTATCAAAAGTTTTCCCCCATGTGGACATGGTTTTCGGTGATGGTCAGAAATTGACTCTATCTCCAGAAAACTATCTATTTCGGGTAATTGCCTAGTCATGATTAATTATTTGGAGCCTCTCCTTCTCTTCATCTGCAACAACTTCAATTAATTTGTTTATATTTACCCTTTGGATCTCTCTTCTCTGTTTTCGTGTCCATCTCTTCCTGTTCACTTCCTCTTTTTTCTTCCCATTCATCTTGTTCCATTTTCTGTAGCATACAAGGGTAAGTGGTGCATATTGCTTGGGAATCTTCCAGAATGGAAACGATCCAACAACTCTTTTAGGAGGTATCTTCCTGCATTTATCATGACTTCTCTCTCTCATTTTTTATCAACTGATATGCTATTTATACCAGATGCATGCTTTCTTATGGCCCTTGCCTTCCACCAGGCCAGACCCAATTCCTAATTCTTCATCTCTCCAACTTTTGTGCTTTTATACTTTATCTTGAAGTACAAAACTTTTTTGTTTTACTATTTTATTACTTGAACAGGAATTATTGTCCGTAATACACTTGTGACATATGATAGAGAGAATAACAAAATTGGATTCTGGAAAACTAATTGCTCTGAACTATCCAAGAGGCTGCCAAGTTCTAGTGTGCCTTCTCCACCTGTGGTACTCCCTACCGGTAATACAAGTGAAGTAATGCCTCCATCCATCTCCACTGTTGGATTACCTCCTGATTTTCTTCCAGGTGGTTCAATAGTGAATGTTTGCAGCCATAATAAATTTGTTGCCTGTGTTGTTGGCCATACTTCTCATAGATATCAATTTGCATTTTGTTGTTTGAGATCATGTACTCCATTTTATGGAAACATCTACCACCATTTTTTTGTGTGTGTTTAGCAGTGGAATCAAAGAAATTTTGAGGTGGACTATAGTTTTAGGGGCTCTCTGTTATGAGCATATTCTAACTGGAGCTTACTCATTTGACATCTAAGTATAACAAGTTTGTCCATCTCTTAATTTACTTAACATCACTTGATACTTACAACCGGAACTGCAGTCATTATATGAACAATGTAACTAATTCAAGTTTCTCTTTACTCCATATTTATCTGTTTCATTTATCTTAAGTACTGGCAGTATTCAGAGTGGAAGTATTTTGGTTTTGATTTAAAAGAATTTGCTTGGATTTGGCGATCATGTAAGGTTTGAATATAGTTTTCTTTTCTGTGATAGGATTTCAGTAGGTAGTTGGCAGACTTCAATGATTTTGTTCAATGCCATTCTAGCATCCGTAAATGCGTGATTTAGTGGATGTTAGTATGCGATTTTTCAGTAGTATGTAGTTATCAGCCAACAAGGTGCTTTTCTTGATACTTTACAGAAATAGCTAGTATTGTTCACCATGCACGGTTCATGCAACTTCTATGGTAGAATATGTCTAATATTTCCCGTGTTTTGTCTTTGGCTGATTTCTTAATGAACGTGATAGTGTTATATAAGAAACTAGCTCAACAACTCTTTTGCATCCAGTCACATATAATTCCTGTGATTTATGGATCATATAATTACTTTAAAATACTAAGGTAGTTCCACCAGTGTTTGCTTCTGGTGTTAATTTACGCTGCTTTTAGCTTCTCTGGTTAGAGACTTAAGTTATAGTCTATTCTAATTATCCCCTTCTCAATTTGAATTTAGGGGACTTCCACATTGGAATTATCACCTTTGACATGTTAATTGGTGTCAACAACTTGTCCATTAAGCCCAACTTAACAGAAACAGCAATGTTCATCGCCCATGAGTTGGAAGTAGAGAATTCACAGGTATGGTTAAGTTTTGTAGCTTAAACGGCGTTTTTACATTTGCTAATTTTAGATTAATTTGTATTGTTCCAATACTCAAATCATTGCCTTAGTTTCAGGTTCACATGTTGAATTCCACTTTGACTGGAGATAATTATCTTGTTCGATGGGCCATCTTTCCAGCCGAGTCTGGTGATTACATTTCTAAAAACACTGCAATGGTAGTTATGATTTCATTTTACTTTAGTTGGTTATACATGCAACATGGATTATGTTGCAGCTGATTACCATGACCACATTCAAGTAAGGCTTTCCTTCTTGTTATTTGTAGGATATAATTTTGCGGTTGAGGGAACATAGAGTGCAGTTACCTGACAGGCTTGGGAACTATCAGCTGATTGAATGGAATGTTGAGCCTCAAAGAACTATGTATGTGATTTCCATATGGTGCTCCCTCTTTATCCCCATGTCTGACTCACTAAGACGTGATATGGTGCATTTTGAATTTCTAATTTTTACCGGTCCCGTACATGTACTTATACATATGCCCTCACAGACACGTATATCATATGTTGATATTGCTTCTGAATTTTACCATTCCTATAAAAGGGAACTAAGCGCCAATTGTGTAGGAGCCTAGAGTTGGGCAGGTTGAAATTTATGAGATCTTATATGTGGCGTGGACCTTTCCCTCTACTTAAGCTGTAGATTGGTTGAAGATACTCTTGTTTTGTGTTTGTTTGGTGTTGTACTTAAATAATGTTTGGCCTTCTGTCTTACAATACTTGGAGATTCATTTATCTCTGACCTTGTGCATACAGTTCTTTGTATCTTTGTTCAATAATAATTGGAACTTATGGCAGGACATGGTGGCAGCAACATGTACTGGGTGTTGCTATTGGAATTGCGGCAGCTCTTCTTGTTAGCTTACTGGGCATTAGCATATGGTGGATCCGGAGACATAGACAGCAAAACTTTGGTACATATGAACGAGTTGGTGCTAGTAATCCTGAGCAGGAGCTTCAGCCATTATGATGTTAGTGTTCTGGCATATCTTCACTTGTAATTAATTGGAATACTGAGAACTACAAGGTGATAAAATTTTCTCTACTATACTGAGCTTTGGTTTTGAAGGGAAAGAAGCGTTGGATATGATATTCTTTTGGACATGATGGATGTGGTTGTATGAACTGAAGGTGAACTGACGAACTAGAAGAGATTCACAGTTCTGCATAATCAGTTACATGTAAAGAATTGCAGCTGAGATCAATGAAAAGTTGACCCTCAATGTGCCTGTAGAGAGAACACTCTAAAAGCATTGTATTGAGGACACATCTCTCTCTCTCCTTTTTTCTGGTTTTTGTTCGTCTGTTCTTTGCTACAGTTCTATAAGACAGCATTTCATAAGATTTACATTCATATTGCGGGAAAGCTTGCAAAGTTTTACTCGATACTAGGACCTTATATCTTTTGCTGGGCTTTGTATGTCCTCAATTTAAGCTGGAATCTTGCAAGACTACAAATTGTGTTTTTATCCATCTTAGTTGTGTTTCACCCAACCTTATGTCAATTTTGTCAATGTTGATTCAAGTAACAATAACAACTACCGGTTACTCAATTCAGGTGTCGCATCAGGTTACACCTGATCTTCAAAATCTTTCCATGGCATTTGACCGTGTTAGGAATGAAAATGTAGTTAGCGATGGTAATATTGGATCCTCCACGGTCAATTCACCAGTGCATAATTTATATTAACGGAAGCCAAGTCTACACCTTTCACCTAAGCTAATAAACACTCTTTTCAGCTTAAGCCATGAAAGAAGAAATGCCAGCCCTCCTTAATAACCAAACTTGAACCTAAGTAGCAATTTTTAGACCATCAACAAGTTGGTTCTTTAATTCTCCAATTGCTTCTATTTCAAAGACCTCAGCGAACTCAATTATTTTTTAGAAATTGGAACTACACATTCTTTGTCAAGGTTTATTTCTTTCTCAAATAAAATATATACTTGATCTTCTTCAGAGGACCAATATACATGACGCCAGGGGAATCAATACTCCTCAATCCACTTCAGAAACACTCAAGCTTGACTAACAGCCCTCTATCTCATGATGATCCAACTCATTATTGATACACCAACAATTCACTGTGATATATTGATGCGACTTACCAATGCTCAAGTCCTGTTTTCCATTCACGAATGCAGCATGTTGCACTTGATTTTGCACTTGATTATCAATACTATCGGAACTTTCCAGATCCCGCTTCATTGCGAAATTTCAAACTGGGTGATGATGATAACGAAGAAGAAGAAGTTACTCGTCATTAAATTTGATCAGTCTCTCGTGTTCCAATTATTTTTTTTCCGGCGTCGTTTCTCGTAAGAGGCTCTGCAATTTGTAATGAAGTGGGTGGATTATGCTACAGGAGCAAGAAACCTGCAGGCATAGGAGAATAATTTTGCTTCAACAAGGAAGAAGACTAGATCAAATAAGCCTTTGTATTTCCTAATAGTTAGTATTTAAAATAAAAATAAAAATATGTTTATTTGTTAATGTTAATATAACCATATTTTTATTACAAATAATAATTAAATATTATATAAAATTTAAAGATAAATTAATTTTATAAAGTAATAAGTAAATAATTTCATTCTCATTAATTTTATATAATATGTAACTACTAGTAAAATTATTCAGATAAACTAATTTAATTGGATAGTGTAATACCAATCCAATTAAAACGTTTATAAAAAAGCTTTAAAATTTTTATAATACTTTCCAACTTTTATATCTTTTTGATGAAATATATGCAGCTTTCTCAAAAAGAACAAAAAAAAAATCGAATCTGCGGATAAAATATATTATTACATTTACGGGATGGAATGTTGATAGATAACTAATGGAGCGGGACCCACTGAATCTTGAGAAACGTGCAGTCATCTCTGATTAAATACCAGGGTGGCGGGAGAGCCGTCAGGGTGCTGTCGGGACAGCACAAGAAGAAATAAGAGGATAGTGTCAGCTGCTGTAGCCGACTTCTCCGCCATGACTTGCCAGTATTATCTCTCCTTCTGTGCCATCCTCTCGATTCTTCTAGTTCCTCACAGTGTCTTCATTTTCGCCGCTAGCGATCCGCTTCCGACAACCATCCATCTTCCCCTCTCCACTCCTAATGTCTCGCTTCACCGGAGAACAGCCGATTATCGCGGCCACTCCAACCTCCCCAAGGCTCAGATGCCACTCTCTGAGGATATTTTCGGGGGGTATGAATCTCTGTCGCTGACTGGTGTTTTTCATTCGGAGATTTAACGTGGTTATATTTTCATTTCAATTCATTTGCAGCTATTTTGCGGTACGGTTATCTGTTGGGACGCCTCCTCAGGAATTCTCTCTTTTGGTGGACACAGCTAGTACCGTCACCTATGTTCCGCGCTGGGGTTGTGAGCAGTGCGGCAACCACCAGGTTTCTCCTTTATTTCACTTCTTGAAGGTTTTAGATTTAGTAGTTATATTTCTGGTTCAAGTTCGTTTTAAGGAGTAAATTTAGATGTTTGTCTAATTACCTTGGAATGTGCAATTGACTTGGTCAGTTTAACCGAAATTTTGTATATAAATGCTTTATTAGTTGTCTGAGAGTGAATTCCCTGTATTTAGGATCGCAAATTTCAACCAGGATTGTCCAGCACTTTTCGAAATATGAGTTGCAATCCTAGTTGTAACTGTGATAATGAAAGGAAGCTGTGCGTTTATGAAAGACATTATGCTGAACAGAGTTCGAGCAGTGGTATTCTTGCAGAGGATGTTATTTCTTTTGGCAATGGAAGTGAACTTGCACCCCAACGAGTTGTGTTTGGATGTGCGAACCGGGAAACTGGTGATCTTCGTAGTCAACGTGCTGATGGGATAATCGGGTTGGGTGCTGGTCTGCTCAGTATTGTGGATCAACTTGTGGACAAAGCTGTCATTAGTAATTCGTTTTCTTTGTGCTATGCTGGGATGGATTTGGGTGGTGGTGAAATGGTTCTTGGAGGAATTTCTCCTCCCCAAGACATGATTTTCTCCCATTCTGACCCCTCACGTAGGTATAAATCATTCTCAAATTGCAAACTAGTTGTTTTTGAGCTTCTATTTTTAGCACATCTTACACGTGACATATTTTTTGGCCGGCAGTCCTTATTACAATATTGATCTGAAGGGAATACGTGTTGCTGGAAAGCCTTTGAAATTGAATTCAAAGATCTTTGATGGAGGACATGGATGTGTTATAGATAGCGGGACCACCTTTGCTTACTTCCCAGAACAAGTTTTTCATGCCTTTAAGAATGCTGTAAGATGTCTTCAGTAATTTCTTTAGTTACTTTGAAAAGCAAGTTTTTAAAGCCCTTCTGCAGATTTGATTCATATTCTTATGCTATGCATTTTCACCTGTAGATTGCTGCTTCCTCTTTTTCCTTCTTCTTGAGTTCCTCTGTTTCTCAGTAAAGCGTTATGGAAAGCAGTCTCTACTATTGTGAAAGATATTGTGGTCATACTTTCTGAAAAGGAAAATGGCTTGTTCAAGATCAAATTTTTTTTTAATATTTGCATTTCTAATCTTGGACTATAAGTGGCATAGTTTTCTTGAAAAGCCAGCATGATTAGATGTGCAAAATCTGTACTGAGATGGTTGTGAACCATGCAGATTTCTCATATCTTACTGCAACATCTTACTGATAACTGTTCCCTTTCACGCTGTAAATGAAACTGTACTTGCATAATTGATTTGCAATGAATTTTCTGTCAAAATTCAGGTTATAAAGGAAACTCAATCTCTCAAACAGATCCCTGGCCCTGATCCTAGTTACAATGATGTTTGTTTTATTGGTGCTGGAAGGTATTACTCTTGATAAGAATGCAAAAGTACTTTTCAACTATTTTCCTCCTCTTCACTTCAGTCCTCTTTCTCTTCAAATCTGATGGACATGTTTGTGCTTTGTCACATGAAATTTGTTGTAGGGAAGTCTCTGAACTATCAAGAATTTTCCCCAGAGTAGACTTGGTTTTTGGCAATGGTCAGAAATTTACTCTATCTCCAGAGAACTATCTATTTCGGGTAATTGCCAACTCATGATTCATTATCTAGGGCCTTTCCTTCCCAACATCTGCAACAATTTTAATTAATTGTTTGTATTTACCTTACGGATCTCCCTTCTCTGTTTACATATCCATCTCTTCCTCTTTTTTCTTCCCATCTCATTTTATTCCATTTTCTGTAGCATACAAAAGTAAATGGTGCATATTGCTTGGGGATATTTTCAAATGGAAACGATGCAACATCTTTTTTAGGAGGTATCTTCCTGCATTTATTTGATTCTCTCTGATTTTTTTTCTACTACATATGCTATTTATACCAGATGCATGCTTTCTTGTGTTCCTTGCCTTCCACCAGGCCAGGCCCAATTTCTTAATTCTTCATCTCTCTAACTTTTGCTCTCTTATACTTTATCTTGAAGTACAAAACTGTTTTGTTTTACTATTTTATTACTTGAACAGGAATTATTGGCCTTAATACACTTGTGACATATGATAGAGAGAATAACAAAATTGGATTCTGGAAAACTAATTGCTCTGAACTATCCAAGAGGCTGCCAAGTTCTAGTGTGCCTTCTTCTCCATCTGTGGTGGTGCCTACAGGTAATACAAGTGAATTATTTCCTCCAACCGAATCCCCAGTTGGATTACCTCCTGACTTTTATCCAGGTGGAGTGAGGTTTAATTTTCTTTAGGTCCTTCATCCTGTGCTTCAATAGTGAATATTTGCAGCCACAACAAATTTGTTGCCTGTGTTGCTGGCCATACTTCTCATAGGTGTCAATTTGCATTTTGTTGTTTGATAACATGTTTCCCCATTTTAGCGAAACATCTGCTGCCCAAATATATTTTTTCTGTATAGCAGTGGAATCAAAGAAATCTTGAGGTGGAGCAGAATTTGGCAAGTTATATCTGGTTTTAGGGTTTGTCTGTTAGGAGCACAATCTAACTGGAGCTTACTTGTTTGACCTCTAAGTATAACAAATTTGTTCATCTCTTAATCTACTAAACATGACTTGGCACTTTTAACCGGAACTGCATTCATTATATGAACAATATAACTATAATTCAAGTTTCTTCACTCCATATTGATCAGTTTCATTTATTT
>JANTNU010000002.1:3785108-3796630 GCA_024752395.1 Erythroxylum havanense
AATATGCAAAGCACAATATATTAATTATTATATAATTTTAAACTGTATGAAACATAAATGAAAATATATCTAACCAAATCTTTTATATGAATTATAATATAATTAAAATTAATATAAAAATAAATATTAAAATATATAAAAAGTCAAATAATATTATATAAATCTCAAAATAAACGTAGAGATGTGTTTGCGATTATTGTGAGAATTATGTATAAAAACATAATGGTAAAGAGAACTAAAAATAGGCTTACTAATTGATTTAAAAAATTTACCAGAAAAATATTTTTTTAAAAAGCTTCAAAGTTGAACTTCTAAAAAATCTGTATTTTAGCTTCCAAAAAAGTCATTTTTATGAAAAAGTAATTTTAGATTTTACAGCTAAACACTCATTTTTTCTTAAAAACAACTTTTGCAATAAAAAAAAGTACTTATTCATCGTCTAAAAGCTCACGAAATCACTCACATTAATAACGATAACACTTTTTTTTGTAATAAATTTAAAATTTAAATATTTTAGGGAGGACCGGAGGTTTCAGCTAAAACAAACCCACGGGCCAACCACTCATCCACTGAAACAAGCCCTAAAAGCTGGGCTACTATAGTCTATAGAGGCTAAAATCGTTATTTTAAGCTGTGGAGCGGTTAATCCCCGCCAAACCAACTCAGGGAGTGTTTCCGTTCTCGAGGCATAAACTGGCGGCCGAGCAACCACCGAAGAGGCTAATGCTCTATGAGATCCATTCACAATCAATGGGAACCCTAATAGAACTCGTTCTTCCAAGACGGAAAAGCAAAGATGAGACTGAAATCGTCTACGAGGCTTACAAAGCGTCTCTCGAGAAGACACGCGCCAAGCTTGTGTCTTTCATGACTGCTTCTAGAGGTATGTTTGTTCTGTTCCATTCATTTCTGTCCGCATTTGCTGATTTTCAAATGAAATTAAATTACAAAATGCGTTCCAGACGTGCTTTAACTACAGCTTCAGCTTGGTCGTCGTTAACAGTAGGGAGGATTGTAACAGTGTTGCATTTGAGACCGTCAAGGAATCTATTTTGAGTGTACCTGACACCCGTAATGCTGCTTCTTCAAAGGCTCCAATATTGTTCAGAAGTAAGTTTTGAAAGTGCGAGCTTCAAGAGATCTTTACTGAGCGTAAGCATGAGTTTTCTGATAAAGATGTTACTTCATTGTTTAAACCATACAAGATCTGTTCAATAAGTTTCCTCTGGATTTTCTTTCCCTATCCTAAAAATTTGCTTTCTGAGCGCTTGAGATCAAGAATTGTCTTCTTGATTACTTGTGAGTTTATTTTTGGTTTAATATGCATACGAATTTTTAAATGTCAATGTCGTGTCTTGTTGTGATATGTATAAATAGGGAAATTTAAATTCACTGTTTAATTGGAAAAGATTCATTTATTGGAAAATTTGTATTTTATTACAACCAACGACTCGTTTCTCTTCTTGGTGTTGAGCAGTGACATAATTGTTCCATTTAGTGATCCTCGTATCTCTTCCTTGGCGTAGTCTATCATGTCGCGCCGTTACTCGCACAACAACAGGAACCAACATCAACAACGGAGTGGTGGTAGCAGCAGCGGCAGCAGTAACGACCCACAAACGTACAGCAAATTTGTCCCCAAACACCAAAACCCTAACACCAACCCCACTCTCTCTAATTCTCTTAGAAAATCCCTTTCCCAGCAATCCGATGTTCCCGCATCCGGCGACGGCGGCGGCGGAAATTTCGTCAAGTACTTGCCGCAGGATGAGGCTGTGGCGGCGGGTCTTGGTGCCAATGAAGGAGGATTGGATCCGATCGAGTCCCAGCGGGTCGTGGATCTTTTGAATAGACAGTTGTCGTGGTTGCTCAAGCTGAGCCCTAGGGAGTTCTGGAGAGAAGGTGGGTTTAGTTTCCTGTTTATTGGATTTTATGTGTCAGAAACACAATTGGTAAAAATCCATCTTATGTTTTTATTCTAGTGGCTAGTGACAACTCCTTGCATGAGTTTGTGGAAAGCTTCCTAAAGTATAGGAATAGATGGTACGATTTTCCTCATCGAGGAGCTAAGGGTATAGTAGCAGGCGTCATCGTTGGAGACCTTGATTTGGCTCGTCGTGTTTTTATGCTATTATATCGCATGTACGTGATTTTCCTACCACCACTCTTCTGCTTAGTTCTACATCATTCACGTTCAAATCCTTGATTTCTTCTCATTTTATGTTCTAGATCATCCAATAGGGATCCAGGTGCTCGTACTGTTGATTCCCTTAGTTCTAAAGATCATGCAGGTGGGTCTTCTTATTTTCATCAAGTTAAAAAAGTGTATTTGATCATACAACACTATAATACTTTTGTTGATGCTGATATGTTATTTCTCTTATGCAATTTGTTCACTAGTTCTGTATGTAGTCCTTCTGCAGGAAAGAAAGTTGCTTGATTTGCCTATGCTGTTGGATATATGTGCCATATACGGTCATGAAAATGAGGAATTGACCAAATCGCTGGTAAACTTCTTCCATTTAGGGGAACTCTTCCCCTGAAATTTCCCAACTTTGATGTATGGTCATGAGAGAAAAACCTTTTTCTTTCATGCTGTTTGAGCTGCTCGTTAGTCACCTCATTCAATGGATGGTATGTGAAAATTTTTGAGGCCATATGATATGAGGTGAATGCCATAAATTTCTGCGTGCAGCCTTGACATCTTTCATGTCATAAAACAAAGTTAAATGCCTCCTGTTTCACCCACTTTTTTTTCTCACGATCTGCGGCATATTGATCTTTTGCTCCAGGTCCAAAATGCTTTGAGAGCTCAGCCTGGAATCCATGATAACCTATTTGCTGTAACATCTCATTTCCTGGGCATCATTGACACAATGCATCAGCGGTGCATATCGTCCCTTGAGGTATTCTGTTTAGTTCATGGAAGGTTTTATTGCCTGCTAAATTATGAAGGAGATTAGTCTTGTTTTGCTAAATATGTGGAATGTAATGGCAAGGGTAATGGTTCATACTTTGTTTTGAAGCATTTTTTATTTAAACCTTCTTATATTATCATGAGAAACAGAAGTCATGGATACTCATATTATTTAACCCACTGACCATTTTCTGGCTGATGATGAACAGGTTCTATTTTCATCTGGAAGTGGCGAAGGCCAGGAATTACGGCAACTTTCTTTGGATTTCTTAGAGGTGAATATTTCAATTTTCTTCTCACATCATTTTTCATTGCAGCTGTTGCTTTTGCAACTTTGCCTTTACATTTTTCATTCATCTCTACACTAAAACTATTCATTCAAAGATCTAGAACTAATTCGCGATTTTTGATAATTCCGCTGAAAGGATAACAAGACGTAGTAGCACCTGAGTGAATATAATATGAAGGACAAATGTCAATTTGAAGTTTGTGAATGAAACTGGATGCTACTCTTTTAACCTTGAAAGTTAGAATTCTAGAAGACTAAATTGGTGGAACAGTGGCCAGTTCACCATTTTTATCTTATAATCCCTTAGAGGTTCATGACGTTGTCCCTTATTTCAGGTGATGGATTTCATAAATGATGCTATTGTCTCCATGGATGCTTTCGTTAATGCTTACAAACTGGCAGCTGTGGCCTTTGCATGTCCCATTGAGTTAAGGTACTTAATCTATGAGCTTTAATTTGTCTATCTCCAACCCTGGCATTATTAGTAATCACCTCTTTCAAGTTTTCTTTTTGTTTTAAATTTTTTTTTATGGCCTTTGGCCATTGGGCAGTTGGAAGTGATGATTTCTCATGATCATTGTTTTTTGCTGAGCCATTTAATCTGTTGGAAATTGGTCTTTCTAATTGATGTCTTTGCTAATAATGATGTAAAAATAGAGCTGTACTAGATCTCTGCTATTGGATTCTTTATCTTATGCATCTTAAAATTTAAAAAAATATGCCTTCTTTTGATGGAAACTAATCTTACCTGTGCAGTGATGGGAACAAGGAAATGCTGACCACTCTTGCAAAATTGCATGATACATTATTTCCATCTTTACAGCAGGGGTTTCAAATCATCTCGATGGGTAGAGACGATGAGATGCTATCTAATGCAACTGTTAGCTTGAAGATTTTATCGGCAAGAATAGTCAAATTTGGTTGGAAATTATTGGATGCTTGCTATTTAAAGAAGGAACTACATGAAAATTGTTTTCCAACTCCAGCTGTTGCAAAGATATTTCCAGCTAAAGTAGAGGATCCTGTCATTAGAGCAGATATATTAATTCAGACACTTAGGGAGATCAGTGGATCATCACCTTATGATCTGGGGAATGCGACAGGGCAAATGTTTCTTCAGAATCTTGATAAGAATTATCATTTAATGGACATCCTTCAAAATTTACAAAATGATGGTAGGTGCTTACTCGGCATTTTCTAAAGCATAGCGCTATCTGAACTGAGAGTTATTCAGGCAATGATGCCCGATCCTCAAATGTTTAGGAACTATCTACTCTTCTTTATGCTTCATCTTCGATTTGATGTTGAGTTACTCATGTTTTAATGTTTGTTTATCTATGCAGGATGGATATTGATAGATGATGAACAGAACCAGTACTTGTCTCGGTTGATGAATTATTCTCTGAAGAGCAATATCAAAGAGCATCATGTAGGGCCAGCCCCAGTTGTGGACAAAAGTATGGAGATGGATGAAAATGCTGCTATAGTGGAGTCCAAAATTAGTCAAATAAGGGATCTGTTTCCTGATTATGGTAAGGGCTTCTTGGCTGCCTGTCTAGAAGTTTACAACCAGAATCCAGAGGATGTTATTCAGCGGATCCTGGAGGGAACTCTTCACGAAGATCTAAGTCGCTTGGATACTACGTTAGAAACAATGCCAACTCCCAAGTTAAGTACAACTATTGGTACAAAGGATAAAGGAAAAGGAAAGTTGATTGAATCTACATCAGCAGCCGTTCATTCTGCTGATCCAATAGTAGCTAGAGAAAAACAAACCTTGCATTATTCTGGTGATTCCGGTTCAAACTCGTCTGCAGTTGGAAGGTTCGTTAGAAAGTCTAGTGACATGCCAGATCACTATGCCCTTGATAACAGAGATAGCAAGGACTTGGCTAAGACTGCTGCCCTGGTATCACTATATGAATATGAAGACGAGTATGATGATTCTTTTGATGACTTGGGTCTGAGTGTTGGAGACTCAGGGCTCGAAGATCATGAAATATCAAGTGACAGAATCATCTCTAATTTAGAGAAACCTTTAGGTACTGAACGGGAAAATCCCACTCAGTCTCCATCAGATGGAAAGTGGGGATCCAGAAAGAAACCACAGTATTATGTCAAGGATGGAAAGAACTATAGCTACAAGGTGGCTGGTTCAATTGCAGTTGCAAATTCGATCGAAGCTTCGCTTGTTACTCAAGCACAGGGGGAACTGATATTTGGTCTTGGTAGAGGTGGTAACATTCCACTGGGTGCTGTCAATAAGTTGGCTGAATACCAGGAACGTGAAAACCAATCCGATGAACCTGAGAAGAAAGAAAGGGACATTGCGCAGAATCCTAGAGGCAGGGGAAGGAGAGGAGGGAGAGGAAAGCTGAGGGAAGGACAGGAAGAGCAAGATAACCAATCCGATGGTTCAGAGATGGATGGGAGAGGAAATGCAGGAAACGCAAGAGGAAGAGGCAGAAGAGGCAGGGGCAATGGTCATTACAGGAAGGACAGAGCTATGAGTAAACACATGGCAGGATTGTCAAGTTCTAGATTCTCGTGACGGGGATACTGAAACCATTAATGAACACTTTACAGGATTGTCATATGTTCACATGAGCAATTTTTATGAGCTTTTTGGAATCACAAAGTACATATTTTTGTTTTTTAAGCATATAGTTTGACACTTTGACTAGATTTCCAGCGGCCACTGTGGATAGACTTGGTCTTTTTTTTGAGATATGGAGGGAATTAGAGCACAAATGCCGATAGTATCTTATAACTAGAGCCAAAAGTTCAGTTTTTGACACACCCACTTGACCTATGTCTATGAAAATTCATATTTCGCTTAATTTTTTCTTCATATTGTCTTAATGAATTTCAAATAGAGATGCATTTCAGTTATATTCCATCCAGTTAAGCTTCAACCTTCTCTTAGAATCATATTGTATTCAGATATTTGGGGTAAAAGACTATTTGTTCTTTACAATTCTTTGTAATATTAAAATGTTAAAAAGATATACCATTACCAAAGATATGAATGACGTACCGAATAATATTTAAATACATCAAGGTATTGATCATTTAACATTTTGCAATAATCTTATTGTATTTGATCTCTGAAAAAATTCACACAAGAAGTACCAACGAGTAACCAACAAATGGATAAGCCATGTGGTCTCAAGAAAACATCGCTCGAGTCATGAATCAATACACCAACAAAGAAATTGCTTCCTTTTCACATGTTGGTCCAGTTTACAAACAGAATGAAGACATCTAAACCTAAAAATGAAGATATTCCCCAGAAAACCTTATAAATAAGGACGTTTGGCCATTGGTTTTCTCCATCAAATTTCTCTATTCTTCACTGTTGACTGCAAAGTGGCCCTCATTCCTTCCCTGAAATTGGGATAACAATTAGTCAAACGATGTGTCTATAAAGGAAGCTCATGATGTACAGGATCCGTACAATGCACCATGTAGAAATATCGTTACAAGCACGAAATTAACACCTATAAGTGGAATGACAAGGAAAATCCATTCAATGATTAGTGCAACCAACCTCAGATATCATTCGCTGCTTGTTGAGAAACTGAGTCCTGGCTTTGTTGACAGCTGAATTAGGTGAATAGTACATTCTCTGTAACAGGAGTGAACCAAATCATGGTCAGAATGAATGTAACATTCACCGGAAAATACATATCAGCACACAAATTCTTATCACAACTAGACCACAAACCTACACAAATTCTCATCACAACTAGACCACAAATAACCTAACATGTCAAAAAATTAAGGGTAAGATGATTATTAGATATTTCACAAACCTTAACAATACTTGCTTTTTGACACATAATAACCGGAGGGCGGATGTTTGTTCCGTTAAACTTTAAGTGGATGAACGTAAGATCCTGAGTGAACATAACTAGGGAACTTTATCATGTGCTCATAAGTCATAATGTCTTTGAACATGAGGTATAGCTGCTGATTTACCTCATGGCTGTATAGATAAATGGTCCATCTTATTCATACTTTATTTAGAATCCATTTGATTTTATTCATCAATCAAGTAATACCTGAGCCTTTAGTTTTAGAAAAGGAGTTCATACCCTGTACCTCTCTTGTCTCATTTTATTTATAAAATTTTCAATGAGATTCAAGATTTTAAATAATTTATATAATACTGAAAAACTTTTATGTAAATTTTTTAGCAGTTGAAATTTTATCAAAATGATATTACATATCAAAACATTAACAGAACTTTCACTTATCAAATTAGAACTTATTGCAATATTTTTTAGAAATTTCAAGATAGTACATTTTAGGTATATAAATTACATTATCTTTTTAAATTTGCTTAAACGTTTATTTTTATTTATTAAAATCAAATGTTATCTTACACATATATGTAGCAAACCAACTTCATTGGTTTTCAACTATTACAACATCCATATTATTCAGCAAATATGAACCTCAACCCATAGTCACCAAATCAAAATTGAGTTAAATATTGGGATATACAATCACAACTAGTAGTTGTTGATTACGATTTGAATGTAATAATTTTTGTTATTTTTAGCCAAAACAATTATTTTCAGTATGGACACATACACATCTATAATTCCTCTCAAGAAATGCTCTCTAATTTATAGGCATGAAGATGAAACATTCTTAAATTTCATTCTAAATTAGGCTTATGTTTCTTAAATCTTCAAGGAACCAAACTTTTGTTAAAAAAAGTATATTCCAAAGTAGGACAACAAACATAGCCAACAAAATTTTAAATTACACACGGACATCGATCTACTGATTCATATAAACAAATCACTCCTATAGATGCATGTAAAGTCACATATTCGTTCATTTGAATTGTTATAAACATGAATTTATTAACGAGATCTACTGACCAAAGACAACCAACTCGCAATCCGAAATACAGCACATAATTAGAACATGGGGAATAAGCATAGAGAAAAATTAAGAGGGGGAATAATCATCATCAAAATCAATTTTGCCTATACATTATAGTAGATGAGAACTAGGATGGAGGGTCGCTGACCTTTTCAACACGTGACATAATGCGCTCGGAACCTTGAAGATGCTTTTTGTCCAATGGTGCAAACTCGAGGACATCGTGGAGGAATTCATTGCCCTATGTAAAAATCGAACTTAATACGCTTAAATATCCAAGCAGGTGAAATCTGTGTTATTTTGAATTTTATGGAAACGGGAGGAAAGTAAAAGAAAACAAACCAGCATGTGCTTCACAAATCCACCTCCAAGGTAGTGCTTGAAAAAGTTCAACTGTTAAAAGAATTCAAATATAAGTGCCCTGAATTCTAAACAAACCAAGACAACATGAACAATTGTAACCAAATTAAAGAAAAAGTTGGACAAAGAATTACCTGTATTAATTTGTACCATGTTGCCGTTTGCAAAGTATCCCCACCAATCTTCATAGAATTTTCAGGGTAATAACCATCCTAAGAATAGAGAAGGCAACATCATTATAGAGGCAGTGCAGATATCATAATATCTTTTTTGGTAAGAAGGAAACCAGTAAATACCTCAAGAAACTCCAAGATGTCCTTGAATAAGTTACGCTGACTATTAAGATCTTTTTTGGTTGATCCCTTTCCACCAGCCTCTGCAGAAAGGTTTCTAACTTGGTTTAGGATTTTTGATCGCAATCCTACTACATGAGAAAAGCCTTTGTTTCCTTCCTGGACCGATGAGTCGGCAGAACAGTTAGCTCCAGCAGCAAATTCCTCTAGACTTCCCATCTCAAAAATTAGAGCCAAAGATTCACCAGCAGCCATACGGACAGATCGGTCATTCTTATCTAACAGGCTAGATAAATAAGAAATCGATCTGCACCAATTACCAGAATTCGTAAGTCCTTAAATCTATTTGAGTTGCCTAGCACATATAAGATACTTGTTCGAGATACTATAAAAACCACCTTCCATTCCCAGCAAATTGCAACAATTAACTATCCACTAAGATTTCATGAAGAATACTTGGATTTGAATTTAAAGCAGAAATTTTCATTTGCTAATAATATAAAGAAAAAAATTGTACTAATATTTACTACTGCTTTTTCAGTTAGAGGCCAAAACCAATCCATTTAAAGAAATAAACCAAGCATTCTGCTTACTCCTGCCAGTCTTTAGGATTACGCTTCCACCCATCTAGGGATGTCAACAGAAATGCCCAGGAAGAAACACCTGCAGCTATTAAAGCTGCAGAAGGTTTGACAGCAACCACCTGTTAGTTAAATTTCATAAAGAATTAGTTCTTGGGACAATCAGTAAGAAAGCAAAGAAATCAATGCTTAGTATTAACTGAACCACTAAAAATTTTCTCTTGTTCGAGATTTGTCAAATAGACTTGGTAAACATACAAACACATCAAAAGTAGCAATAGGGTATGAACGTGAAGAAGGAGACGTAGAATGAAGATTCAAAAACTAAAATCCAGAACCAAAATAATAATATTACAAACAATAGTTGGAAACAGATACGTACATTGGGTACCAGCTTAGGATGAACAAACTGCCATATGATATTCATTGATTGTTCTGTTTCTGCTGGATCAATCCCACCAACAAAAGTGACAATAGCTAAACACTCCAGTAACTACAGCCATACATAGAACAATCAATAAATTAATACAAAAAGTTCTCCGCTTCACAAAGTCTCTTATGCCATACGTACCGCAACTTTTGATGACTCAGACCCACTTTTAAGTGCTTGGGAAATAGGAGTAACTGACTGTTCCAATATTTCATGTGCATTATCACCACAACCAACTGTCAACGCCAACAATCCTGGAAGTCACAGACAAAGCACATTAAGAACAAGATAGTAAAATGTGGAGATAAGATGTGTTGGAGTGTGTCAAAGCCTAACCAATAACTTTTGATGCCAGAGCAACCTCTTTGGCAGACCCCTTCTTGATAGAATTAAGGCATTGATAAAGCAAAGTGGCAAATCTGGTGACACATCAAACAAGCAATATCTCAATACATATCTCAGTAACTTCATGTCAACATAATAAGTTAAAATATCAAAACAACATAACGGAAAAACACATCCGACCAATTACAAAACTAAACCATACGCTCCTTAAAACAAAGTCAAAAACAGTTCGTTCTTGTCAACTAGTAACTATTAACAGTTTCCAGAAACCCTTAAAAGTTTGAAATCCTGCAAACAAACACCAAGGAACACTTACTTATTTTCCACGAATTGATGCTGCAAGTTTGCACAGAAAGCCTCTATAATTGCAGCCAAAGCATTCTCTCTAGTGGAGCCCCTAAATCCAAAAAACAAGAAACAATCAAAATAACAAACAAGTGAAGATATAAGCATAATTAACATATGCTCCTCTTTATCAAAACGTCAAACCAAACTAATCAAAGCTTAATATTACTGCCAACCTTTTCTCAAATAAAGCATCTAGAGCTTCATCCAGCCTAGTAGCTTTAACGATTTTAGTTTCAGGTTCCAACGCCCATGTGTGGTCGGAACGGATAGTCGATGAAGAAGACTCGCTACTATTATCGTCATCGCTATCCAACATCGCAGCATGCCTACGTTGTGAATTACCTGCCAAATTCCAACCAACCCAGCCATCAGAAAAGCGGTAAACTCTTCCCTGACAAAAAAGGAAACGCTTTCTTTTCCGGTGTTCATGTGTTTCATGTTTACAAAATCGAAAAACCTAAATTAAGCAGAAGCCCGATAACAAATCCGAACCTTGGAAACAACCCAATAAAAAAAGATCGTTTCTTTACCAGATTCAATTCAACAACCAAAGCATCATTACGATTAATAAAACAAAAAAGAATACAAAATCAGAATCGAAAAGCAGAAAAACAAAAAAAGAATCGAAAGAACTTACGTTTACCCATCGGTCAGCAACTAAAATAATCCTTGAGTTGTGTCAAAAATGGAGAAAACGTTGACTGAGAACCTGAAAATTATGTGAATCTGATAACAAAAAGACGGCAAATTTAAACTGAAGGAATCGACAAGGCAACGTTTTTGAATTGAGAAAGGGTTTAGCCATCAAAACACTTAATAGAAGAGATCTATTTGGTATCTCAGTTGGCATAAAGATTGAGAGGGCAAACAAACTACAAAGAGAGGAATAAGAAGCACAAATTAATATGGTACTTTTTGAAGGGACTCTGAATTTTACAAGTAATTTTGGTTTTCCATGTTAGAGACTAGAGAGAGAGTTCAGTTTCACATCGTGTGGCATATAATATTCGGTCGAGTCTTAAAAACATACCCGAACACGTGGATATGTTCTTAGCCGTTG
>JANTNU010000002.1:3820798-3835156 GCA_024752395.1 Erythroxylum havanense
AATATAGTTAAAATTAATAAAAGTGTCTTTTATTTTTATATTGTCAAACAATCTATTATATGTAGCTCTTTTAAAAAAATTATTTTTTAATTAACAACTAAATAATCAACTAATTTCTTAAAAGAATTCTTCTAAAAAAAGTTTTACTGACAAAAACTCTACTGATATAAGCCCATCTAAACAGACATTTAATATTTCATGTTAACGAAATTTCTACTGGATGGTTGTTATTGTTTTAGTAATATTAGTTTTTAAGTTTTATTTAATGTTTAACTATTAATTAATTATTCAAAATTTTAAAATTGAATAAATCAATTTTAAAATTGTATTTTTATTAATATTTTACTAATATTACTGACAAAATAATATTTAAAAATTGCATTTAAATGTTAACGTGACTCTTTGTTTTTATAAACATGAACTTTGAGCTTTTTATATAATTATTGTTTAAAAATTATAAAAATTATCAAAAACAACTTTTTTATTTTATATGGATAAGACTATGTACTATTAAACTTTTCTTTTATTACAAAAATTCAGGCTCAATACGATGAAAGATGTAATCATATCGAGATCATATAAAGTCAAAAATAGTATTCTTCAAGCTTTAAAGTTATTTGGGACCAGAGAATGAGACGTGAGCTTAGAATAGTCATTCAATGCTGACGACATGCGGTGAATACTGAATATAACGATAAATTGTGTTTCAATTTGAGTCTGATTCCACATTTGTCGTTAACATAATTAAACGAAATGTCGTTTGTTTTTTTTCCTCGCATTTTAATTATTATAATTAAACTTTTTTTTTTCCCTTAGGTAGGGATTGGGCGCTTGTCATTATCGTATGCTTCGAGCTTTCGTTTCTAACGTAAAAGACACAGTACGAAGTGTTTTGACTGGCTCACAGATGCGGTTTCATGTACGATTCCATGCCCCCCTGAAGCCAAGCTCTATCCCCTAAGTAAGCCAACCTCGGTCCACAAACAATAACATTACAGAAACTTCATAAATTAGAAAGGCGATTAGGCTCGAGCTTAAGGTCAACACAAAGAGGCTGCAGATACTAAGATACATGTTAATAACGAAACCCAGAATTCTTAATCTTAACTGTAAAAGACAGAGGCCCGTTTTGTGCTATACTCCAACCCTATATCCTTACTGTGTTTTTCATTCGACTGTGCTGGTCCAACCCCTTCGTAGTCCAAGTCATGGTTTTTGGCAATGAATAATGTGTGTGGTACGGTTTCTATTGGATTTCATTTTCATGTGTAGGCACACAAGTGACAGAAATAAACATGGAAGGTGAATCTTTGCAGGGTCTTCTTTGTCATGAAAGTGAAACTTGCCTTGATGAAGAATCTGGAGACGAGATGTTTTTCATTGACCATCCGCAGAGTTGCACCGATTCTGATGGAGAAGATGATTTCAAAGTGTTAGTTGAAAGAGAAACTAGTCTTGGGTTCAAAGGGGATCAATCTGTTGTGTTTCAAAACTGGGTCAAATGTGCTCGCTTGGAAGCTATCGAGTGGATTATGAAAGTAAGTGTGCTTGTTGATTTATTTTGCTTCATCATCGAGTTCACCTAGTAAATTATAAAGCATTGTGAAGTTTGATATGGTTGTTGGGTTTATGATTTTAAATTTATTCTGCTGCGCTTGATATCTTGCGTTTATTTTCCAACAATGGTTTTTTATCTCTCCGGGGTTAATTAATGAAGAGTAGAGCAATCTTCGGATTCCGACTACAAACAGCTTATTTGTCCATGCTTTACTTTGATCGGTTCCTGTCAAGACGATCCATTGATGTAAGACACTTCTTTCTCGAGTTCCTGTCACTTAGTGTTCATGTTTCTGCTATGTCTGTTTGCTATATAACTTTTTCTTGTTCATTTTCAGGGTGAGAAATTGTGGGCAGTTAGATTACTGTCAGTGGCCTGTCTTTCTTTAGCTGCAAAAATGGAGGAGATGAAGATACCCTCTTTATCAGAGTTCCAGATCGATGGCTACAGTTTCGGGAACAAACTCATTCTGCGAATGGAGCTTTTGGTATTAAGCACATTGGAGTGGAAGATGATCTGTGTTACGCCCTTTTCTTTTCTTCACTATTACTTCATTAGATTCTGCAAGGAAGAATCGCCATCAAAGCTTATGTTATGCAGGACTGTTGGATTGATCTTCACAGTAATGAGAGGTAATATTTTATGGACTTTAAATATTTAGTTCTTACCCTCCTATCTTTTGATCTTAGCAACGATTTTGTTACATATTGATTCAATACAAACGAATGCAGAGATCAATTTGACAGATCATCGACCGTCTGTTCTAACAGTTGCAGCCACCTTGGTAGCATTAGAACAGGGCTTAACAAAGATAGAGTTGGAGCGTAAAATGAACGCCGTCCTCCGTTCTCATTTCTTTGTAATTGTAAGTTCTAATATAGTTTACTCTGTTTCAGAGGTTTGGCTCTGGTAATCATATTAAATGTTCTACTAACCGAGAGATTACAACATTCACAGGAAGATGTGTTTCAGTGCTATGCTCTAATACAAAAACTAGCCGCTGAAAATCTCAAATTGCCAGAAAAGTTTGTTCATTTCCAAACAACCCATTTCAGGCCGACGGATGTTTCCGGGCATTCCTTGTTTACTTCTGCGACGTGGAACAAGAGAAATGAGCTTGATTCTGATAGATCCGAACAAAGCTACAAGTTACCTGCTGAGACGAGACTTCGCTAGGAAAATCTTTATGATGTATTCATGGCTTACAAATAATATCATTAGCGTTGGAAATTAGTTTGGGATATAAGTAGTTAAAGTTAAACTTTGAAACAAAAGGGTGCTTTATATACGTGATTGTTCTAAAGGGTTGTTTCCGTTTCAAGAGTTATCACTTATCGTGAACAAATGTGACTATTCTAAAGGTTGTTTCCTTTCTAAGAGTTATAACATGTAGTGAACAGATGTGACAGTTTTGAAGAGTTGCTTCCTTTTCGAGAGTTGTGATTTGTTGTGAATAGACATGACTGTTATGAAGGATTCCCTCCTTTTCAAGAATTGTGATTTGTTAAGAACAAACATAACTGTTCTAAAAACTCTATATATACATGAGTTTTAATCGAGACTAAAAAGTTTTGGACAATTCTACCAACATAATCTTTGTATTCATAATTCTTAAAGAATATTCATACTCTTTTAACTTGAATGTTCTTGTGTTTTTTGTATCCTAGAAGTAATTTGTCCTTACCTCGGTTTGCAAGTATAGTGGGGAAAATAACATTTTAAGGAAAGTGTCCAATACGCGTAGAAAACTTTAAATTTTGTGTTTTGATCTCAAGTTCTCCCAATTTTTTATAACACCATTTAACTTATTGTTCATGCTTTATTTTGGGACTTCCAACCCCCATTTTATTACAATCTTAAAGTATTGTTTGTTGCTATCATAGAGCCCAATCAAGAATCTGCTCTTAAAATGATGAATCAAGACTTTGTGAAGTTAGATAGTCTTGATGGAACTGACATCAACTTCAATTGTTGCAAGGACAAGATAATGTTCTTCTCACTACTTTGAAAATTACATATGCACTTGATCTCACTCTTCCTACAATTCCTCTTCCAAAGGAGGGTGAAGTTGATACAAGGAAGGATGAACAAGACAAGCACCAAGAAGATGAATTGCTTTGTAGGGGTCACATTCTCAACATCCTCTTAGATAGCCTTCATGATGTCTTTACAATCATGAAGAGTGCAAAGGAGATTTGGGCATTGCTTGAACGTGAATATGCATCTCAAAAGTAAAGCGTAGATAAATTTATTATTAAAACGTATTTTGAGTTTAAATTTATTGATGGTTTCTCTCTTATGGATTAAATCCACAATTTACAAGTGATAGTTTCAAAACTCAAAGACTTGGGTGTTAAAATTTTATAATCATTACAAGTAGGGGCAATTATTGCTAAATTGCCTTTTTCTTGGAATGATTATCAAAAGAAGTTTTTGCACACTTTTGAAATTTTAACAATCGATAGTGTTTTGAAGCATATTCAAATTGAAGAAGGTGCAAGAATTCTTCAAAGAAAAGAAATGGAAGGAGATCTAAAGGTGAATTTTGTAGATAAGAAGAAATCCAACAATTCTAAAAGGAAGAAACCTGAAATGTCAATGCTAAAGATAAGAAAAATAATTGGGTTTGCTACAATTATAGAAAGAAAGGGCACTACAAGGTCGAATGCAGATCCAACAAGAAACAAAAAGGAAACAATATTTCTAGTGCTAACCTTGATGAATTTGTAGAAATTGTGGCAACCTTGAGTTTTGATACTATGACGGAACTTCACATGGCAACATCAATTCCTTCTGATTGGTGGTATGATTCTGGTGCAGCAATTCATTTGTGCAATAACAAGGACCAATTCAAGGACTATGAAGTTCTTAAGGACATGAAGTGGTTATTATAGCACCTCACCCTCGCAAGACACGTGTTCAATATCCTGAGTGATGTCTGAGTGCGAATCCCTCAAGGGCGGCATGCTAGAATAGTCAAAACTCATTGAAACTCAGTACAAATATTTTTTTGTTTCACATTTATCATACACATATGCGAAAATCAGTAATCAAATCAGACTCGTACTTTTATAAAATAAAAGTGGAAATCACAATTATCATTACACTTTGATCAATCTCTTTTACAAAGCATTTCCAATTTTCACCAGTTATTACACATAGAAATATTTGAATACACATTATATAGAAATCGCGGAATATATAAATTTACACAAAAATAAAAAAAATACAAATGCAGATACAAACTAATCTCAACCTCTATCTCTCAATTGAATGTAGTAGGTATACTCCCGTTTGTCTAACGGGATACTCTTTTGAAGCCATCTCAGTCACATAGCATATAATTCACGTCATTTATTTTATAATCATGTTGAATCACATACACTTGATCAATCATTTCATATTTTACATTTAACACATTATAACTATTCATATTATGTATATGCAATGCACATGAGACTCACTTTTCAATTGTTACTTTGTTGTGATCGAGTGCCTAAACTGTCCTATATCCATTGTAGATACCAGACTCATTGATAACTGTTTCGTATTCGTTGGGAATATCAGGCTCATTTTACATAGTGAGTCTTTAGCTCTTATACACTTTTTGAACTTTGAACTCTTTTTCACAATCTGAGCTTTAAGCTCTTTTTTAGTGGCTACTTTAGTTACAATTGCTTTTATGTTTCATGCATTCATGTAATGGAATACATCAATCACATATGATCAATCAATCACTTTCACATGTCATCAGGCCTTAGTCTGACATTCAACATTAAGTTGAGAATCATTCTTTCATTAACATGCATGTTCACATTTTTCTTTAGAACTAGGTCAAGCATTTAACAATCAAGTTAAGAAGCACTTATTTCATCACATTCACATACAAGGAACACTTCAAATCTCCCATTCATACATCAAGAACTTCGGACCTTCAATGTCTGAAATCAAACAATCAATCTCACATTCGCATTACATGACCATTCATAATCACACAATTCATAATCAAAACAAACAATAAAGTAAGATCATCTAAGTCTATTCACAATACGCTCCAGATTAGCTTTTGTTTTCAAGTTTTGGAAATGTCTGAATGCGAACGTTTATCCTGCACATTTAAATTATGCAATATACACATTAAACACACACATGAATAACTTTACACAATTATAAGCATTTATTTATATGCAAATATGTATATGGACTATATACAATGCATGCTCAATGACAATCTTGGGTATATTATCAAATTTTACATCTTATCCAAATTCTCATTTTATAACTCAATGGCTCGTCATTTCATTGTTAGCATTATTTGTTGTTTTTATTAAATTCTGTGAATATTTTTATTCCCAAACAAACTCATACCTTGGTACTTTGATATCAAGAATTCGTTCACTAATGTTATTCCAATATTACAAGATCACACATTATCCAAACTCTCCTTTTTTCTTATAAATTCCTCCAAATTTCCAAGCCTTCAGGTCTATTTTTCATGATCAATTAAACAATGCAAACGAAGTAATTTGGCAACACTTTCTTCTATAAAAATGTTTTCCATTGTATTAAGTTTCTAATGACACTAAAATCATTCAATTTGATTTAATATTTTAAAAGTTATGCTCCAAATATTTTTGGAATATTCTCATTCTGTAACAGTACACTATACTCAACTTCCATCCAGAAATTGAAATTTTTATAGACTAAATTAACATTCGATTTCTTCAGACCATCTGTGGCATTACATCTCTAAATTAATCCAAATTAAAAATCACCTCATTTTGAAATCAAGAGATCAAGATATAATTGAAATACCCAAGCACGTTCATTGAAATCATACCAGTTTAAACTATTCCAACAGATTCCTTCACTTTCATTTAATCAATAATTTTCAAATCAATTCATAATGCTACCAATTTTTATGGAGAGGTAGAATCATGTGTTAGGAACCTATTGGTTTAAGAATCAAGTTATTTGGAGGTCTAGTGTAACACTCACATGCCCCCTGGAAGGATATATGAATGCCACATAAAACAGTACAAACAGATAATATCGAACCGAAACTAAATCCAAAACATATGAAACATAACATACGTGCATTCATAAAATCTCAAGCAAACAAACAGTACATAACATATCATTCATATTGTGTCTATCATATTACATACCATAAATTCGAAGACCAATATGTATTAAGGTTATTATAAACCTTCAAACAATTTCAAAAGTCATATACATCAGGTACAAGCCCAAAACAAATTCAGAATATATTTTTCTCAAAACAAGACGTAGACTTTATTGGCCATTGAGGTTGACTTATCCCAGTCTTTAATAATCCTCTCTCTGAACCTACATGGGGCAAATTAACCGTGTTAAACATATAGCTTAGTGAGTAATAACTAATTTATACAGAAGTCACAACTCATTATACATAATCATGTAATAACATAAACGTGCATTAAAAGATTGCCTAACATTAAATCAGACATAATGCATTTCAGACCAGATTTTTATAATTATCAGAACTGAATATCACAAGAGGGCTTAAACCCTTCAGAATCATAATATAATTTGATTTATATCAGAATCAAATAGATATCAGAAATCAAATGATTGCTAAATTCATTTACAGAAGCGGGTAACGGGACTTATACAGAAGAGACCGAAGTCTCAAAACTAAAGTGTCAATAACAGAAGACACCAAAGTGCCATTAACAGAAGACACCGAAGTGTCACAGAAGCAGTTACAGACCCTTCTAGGCATGCCTATTTACCCACAACTAGGACTCATCAGTTTAAAATAAAACAAGGTCATTTCAGACATTTCATATGTAAAGCAAGTAGTCAATCATATTCACATGCAAATAGCACTTCCAATGATATAAATATGCATCAAACACCTTGAACAATCATTGTTCGAAATTCAAAACACAATCAACATAAATCAAATTCAACAAGCAGAACAAAGTAAGGTAAATAACACTTCAATATCACATTCATCAACCAGTACCTCAGACCTTCATGCTTGAAATCAGTACTCAATTCAGTACACATTCATCAATATCAATTTCAATTCAGTAAATCAAGGTGAGTCTATCTTAGATTACTCACAAAAGTTACCGTCTAAATTACTTACAAAAGCTCCTTGTTTACTTATTGTCTCAAAGTCCCGGCAATACCTAGAATAGATCTCTCTAAGGGTTCCTCTAAAACATTCAATACAAACATATATTACTATTGTGCACAACTATGAATTCAATTATGAACATTCATGTATACTGAACATGTATGATGCATGTTTCTTATCCTTAATCTTATGACATTATCGATCATATGAAATCATACTCAATCCTTCAATCCAGATTTATTTCACAATCCACCTTAGGTCCACTTTACTCAATTATTTTCATCAGGAAGGTGAGGTAATTAGGTAATACCTCCTTCTAAAAACTTTTTCCTCTTTGTCTTAGGTTTCCAATGATACCAAGTTCATCCAATTTGGTTTAGTACTCAATGAGTTATGCTGAAAGTACCACAGACTATGTACATTTGACATTTTGACTAATGCATGATCATGCCTCCAAGTTATACACCTCATAACTCTCATTTCCAATACCCAAAAATTACAAAATTTATACCAATTTAAATATAAGATAATAACCTTCAATTTTGGTGAAGACATCTCAATCTAATTCGACCTACATCAACACAGTTTATTCAAAAATCACAGGATATGATTTCTGTCCCTGTTAGTGCTACAGCCTAAACCAAGATTCAATTTCATGCCAATTTTGAAAATCTTAGAGACAGAATTAAAATTCAACTTCTTAAAGAAAGTTGTAGAAATATGTCTCTAGTTTAATCTAAATTAAGAACCAACTCATTTGAAGATCCACAATGCAAGTTATAATTAAAATACCAAAGTAAGTTCAGTGAAAAGCACTTCATTTCTTCCAACTTTTCCATAAAACAAACTTTCAGATCAATGTTACACGATCATTTTGACAATGAAAATGAAGGATTTAAGCCAAACATTCTTCTACACATTTGTTCCTTTATGTCTTAAGTTTCTATTAACACCAATTTTATGCAATTTGGTTCAGCATTTTGAAAATTATCCCCAAATGACTACGAATTATTTACAAACAATGACAGATTCCAAATACTCAACTTCAAACCAAGACAGAAATCAAATTCGTCGCCTTCATGAAAGTTGTAGATATAATTTTTTAGTTTAATACGAATTTAAATTCATCTAATTTGGATACCAACGGAGAAAGATATGGTTACAATACCGAAACCTGTCTAGTAGAACTACTCATTCGAATCAGTTTCCAGCATCAATCCACAAGATCTATTTATTAATGAAATAACTTACAAAGATTATGATCCAAGCTTCAACAAAGGTCCAGAAGTTGAGAGGGGGAGTAGGAGAATGAAATTTTCGTTTGAAAGAAGCCAAAGTGAGGGAGTAGGCAGTTGAAATGAGCTGGAGTGCTTCAGCTATTGCTTTGCTAGGTGTCCTTAATTTATTAAGCCACATGTCTTAATGCATATAATGCATCAAGCCACATGTCTTAATGCATGTAATGCCATTTGCCTAATTAAAATGCTGCCACTAGTCACCTATAAAACCAGTCCACATATCAATCATCCAATGGTGTCAAATGTCATTTAAAGTATAGGTGTAGTCATACTAATTTTCATGTACCAACTTCACTTGACACTTGATACTTTTCCTAGTCCAAATATACATTTAATTACCTTAATCCTCTAAGGGTATTAATTAATTCCAATTTACTCATTATAATTTACTTGATCAAAAATTCAAGTCATAAGTCTTTCATATTCTAATCACAGCAAAATTCTAACTCCCATCACACATGTACTTTCATAAACATGTGTTATTTCAAATAGGGTATATTTTGGAGCCTTACATCTAGAAAAGAAGTTATGATCAAAAGAAGCAAGACTGTTCAGTTTGCAAAATATTCTCGAGTGCACAAACTAAAATTAAGTCATAGTTAACTATTAGAGAGCACAGTGTCATGATGTGATTAAAAATCACAACTGGTCTAACAATCATCACTTGCAGGCATGAGGGAGAGAAGTCACAAGTGTGAGGGAGGCACGGGTGTGCAAGAGTAATGAGTGTGCAAGAGTCACGAGTGTGCAAGAAAAACTCACGCCCGTGCACACTCAATCAAACTAGTCCCACATTTTTCCTTTGATCTCTCACAAATGATTTCAGATGACTAAGATTTTTGGTGGAGAGCTAGAGAAATGTGTTTTGAGTGCAGTGGTTCAAATCTCATATCATTTGGAGGTCGGGAGAAGAAGGCCAAAAGATTGACGGATGTTGCATCATCCTCCAACCACGATCGTGAATTTGCTATCAACTTACAAAATCGCGATCGTGTTGTCTTCAACTTTTAAAGGAAAGTCACAATCGTGTTGAAACACGATCACGTTTTCCTATCCTCTTCTTCCAAAAATACGATTCTTTTTCCTCTTCTGACACTCCGGAATCTTTCTTCTTCTTTCTTTTCTTTTTAAACCTACTTCTCTAACTCAACTCAACCCCATTTTCGACTTCCATACAACCCAACACAATCAAAAACAGATCAAAAACCAAGAATTTACACTAAATACCAAACCAGAAAATCACTCACTCAGTTTTCTCATTTCCTAAGTTCCTTTCCACTTATGCAACTTTTTCTTCATTTCCTTTTATTTTCTACATTTTCAACTTCTGCATTTTTCTCCATTTCTTCCTCAAACTTTCATCCAATCCTACACTTCTAACTCATGTCTACTCTATCTACTCCATTTCCATTCAACACATTCATAGAACATGCAAGTTTACACAAAAACATCTAAACCTGCATATTATTCATACATCTTCATGCTCTGCGTTTTCCATTTTTCTACTACACTCATTTATCTCTATCAACACTTTCATTTCATCTTAACTCTACACTTATTTTCGATTCAGTTCATCTTTAAAAACACCAAAATATTCACGTATGTATATATATATATATATACATACAGTGAAAAGAAAACAAAGCATATATACTTTAAATTTTTTTATAAATTTTTGTACTCTTCGAAAAGAAAACAGAGCATATATACTTTAAATTTTTTATAAATTTTTGTACTCTTCTCATGCATATTTTCATTGATCTTTCTAACTCAGAAATCATTTCTGCACTATCTTATAATATATCTATCCTCAAATCTAGAGAAAAAAAATCAACACATACTGTAAGCTCTGGTTTTTCACTCACGTTTCAGCCTATGTACATTTTCATTTTATAACTTCAACATCTAACTAACATGATGCATGTTTCATCTTATACAATAATGAAAAACCATAAAATGCTTACTTGTCTAAAGCTCCAAAACCTTCGATATCACGTGAACCCTAGCTTTCCAATAATACTCGATCTATTTCGGTTATAGTGAAGGAGATAACAAATGGAGATGGTGAGTGAAAACTGAGAGCAAAATTTTCTTTGTGAGGATGAGAGATTTTTTTGAAAGAATTAAGCTTCCAGAAGAGAAAGAAAAATCTCGAAGAAGAAACAAGATCCACACAATAACTAAGTATTTCAAGTGAATTTGTATAGTACAACTTAAACAAGATAAGTAACACATGTCACTTATCCATTAGTCCAATTCCTAATGCTTTCCAATCATCTACAAATTGGAAATGACATTTTCTCATAAATTTTAAAGTCATCATAAAAATTCTTCATTATCATCTAACTCTTATTTCTATTTCTATTTATCAATTTATTTGCCAAGGGATATTTTTCCTAGTCCAAAAATATCCAACAAATTTGAAAATTTTTCCTAAAATTTCTCAAAAATTCTAAATCCATAAGTACACTCTCCAAATCAGTTTTCAATACAAGTAAACCACAATTCTCAATAAAATCACATATCACATATCATATATATAAATCAATTTAACCTAGAATATCAGTAAATGCATGTACAGTTATTTTAATATGTGTAAAATTCAAATTCACATGCGTGTATGCTGACATTTTGCATAAATATGAAAATGCAATTTTCTTAATCTCTATTTGATCTCACATGTACTATATTTTAGAATTCTAACTATTAATATGGGAATGAGATTTTACAGTTATGGCTAATGGCGTGAAAGCCAAGATGCATAGAAAGGGTGATATGCATTTGCTATTTACTTCTGGCAAAAATTTAGTGCTTACTAGTGTTCTTCATGTTCCAGATATCATCAAGAACCTTGTTTTTGCGGATATCCTGAATAAGACAGGCTTGAAGGCTGTAATTGACTCAAACAATGTAATTTTGTCTAAGAATGGTGTTTTTTTAGGAAAAGGATATTCTTGTAATGGCATGTTTAAGCTTAGTCTTAATAAAGTGAATGATGTTTCTCTTTATTTGATTAATGCTTCTTATTCTTTATGTCATGGTAGATTATGACATATTAGCTCTGTTTTGAAAACCGGACCGGACCGGCTGGTCTGACCGGTTCTACCGGTGACCGGTCGGCTATCTGGTCCGGTTCACCCTTAAAAATCAGTTCTCAATTGAACCAGTGAGAACCGGTCGGACAGGTACGACCACTGGTTCAATAAAATATTTATTTTTTTTGTTTTTTTATTTTTGGTATATTTTTGTATTTTTTAATATTATTATTATATATAATTAAATACAATTATTGCATAATTATGACGTCACACCGGTTCGACCGGTGGTTGAACCGGTCAAACTGGTGCCCAGTAAGGCCTCCGGTTCAATAACCGGTCTGGGTTTCAAAACATTGCATATTAGTCATAAAGTGATTCATTACATGTCTAAAAAAGGACTAATCTCTTATAAGGGCCAAGTGAATAAGAAATGTGAAACATGCATACAAGCAAAGATAACCAAACTTCATTTTCCTAAAGTTGGAAAATATACAAATTTGTTTAATTTAGTGCATTCAAATATATGTGAATTTAATGGTTTTTTAATAAGAGGTGGTAACAAATAATTCATTACTTTCATTGATGATTGCTCTAGATTTGTGCATGTTTATTTGATGAAAACCAATGATGAAGCATTTAATATGTTTAAGACATATAAGTCTCTAGTTGAAAATCAATTAAGTAATAAGATTAAAATTTTGAGAAGTGATAGAGGAGGAGAATATTTTTCTAATGAGTTCTCAAAATTTTGTGAACAAAATGATATTATACACCAAACTAGTGCACCATATACTCCCCAGCAAAATGGTTTGACTAAAAGGAAAAATAGAACTCTGCAAGACATAGTTATTATATGTTCTTGAGTTCGTGTTTGCCAAAATATAAAACTTGTAGGGTGAGGCTTTGTTGGTTGCTTGTCATTTACATAATCGAATTCCATCTTCAAAGACTAAAGTGTCTCCATATGAAGTATGGAAAGGAAGGAAGCCAAACTTGTTATATTTGAAAGTTTGGGGTTGTGTAGCTTACTATAGAGTCCTTGACAACAAAAGAACAAACTTAGGACTAAGCACACTTAAAAGTGTGTTAATGGGCCATGCAGAAAATTCTAAAGCTTATAAGCTACTAGAAGTTGACTCTAATGTGATTGTAGAATCAAAGGATGTTGAGTTCTTTAAGGGTTTGTTTCTTAAAGACTTAATGGTAAATAAGGATCCATCAAATGGACCTACCCCTTCTCCATGTGTTGAACTCTCAAATGTGTTAAAAAGACCAAGTGTAGACTCTCCAAGTGAACGTAGGAGGAGTCAACATCAAAGGAAGGATAAATATCTACCTTCATATTTTATTTCTTCACAAGCTATTGTTTTCTTAGTTGAAGGCAATAGGGATACTCTACTAAATAAAACTCAAGTTTTATTAACTGTAGAGGAAGATCCTAAAACCCTTAATGAAGTAATGGAATCAAGGGATATGCCATTTTGGAGAGAAGCGGTAAACGATGAAATGGACTCAATATTGTCTAACAATACTTGGGTTCTAGTTGATTTAAATCACAGGTCCAAATCAATTGGTTTTAAGTGGGTATTTCAAAGGAAATATGCTACAGATGGTACTATTCTAACTTTTAAAACAAGGTTAGTAGCTAAAGGTTTTAGGTAAAAAGAAGGAATCGATTACTTTGACACACATGCATCGGTTGCTAGAATTACATCGGTAAGATACTTTTAGCTTTAACTTCGATCTATAGCCTTCATGTACATCAGATAGATGTAAAGACAACATTCTTAAATGGTGATTTAGATGAAGAAGTGTATATGGAACAATCGGAAGGCTTTATGCTACTAGGAAATGAAAAGAAAGTATGTAAGCTAGTCAAGTCATTATATGGCTTGAAACAAGCACCTAAACAATGACATGAAAAATTTGAATCTATTTTACTCTCATATGGATTTAGTTATAATAATGTTGATAAGCACATTTATTCTAAATTCAATGAAGAGAATGGAGTGATTATTTGTCTCTATGTAGATGACATGCTCATTGTTAGTACTACATATAAAGGTGTGGTTGAAACTAAAAAATATCTTTCTTATAAATTCAAGATGAAGAATCTCGGTGAAGTAGATACTATTTTAGGCATTAAAGTTAAGAAACATAGTGGAGATTTTGTACTCTCTCAATCATATTATGTTGAGGAAATCATGAAGAAACATTAACATTTGAATGTGAAAGAGGTAAGTACTCCTTTTGATCCTAACTTTAAGTTGCATGAGAATAAAGGTAGCCCAATTGCACAACTTAAATATGCTTAGTATAATTGGAAGTCTAATGTAT
>JANTNU010000002.1:3879658-3907703 GCA_024752395.1 Erythroxylum havanense
TAACAAACTAAATAATATTATTAGACCGAGTTTCATTCATAACTTATCTGCAACAAAGTATTAGCATTTCTAACAAGACTAGATGTATCAATGTATTTTAAAAATAATGTCCCTTTGTAGAATAAACCACAGAATTAATAATAGACTGTTGTCTTTTATTTGTCCAACCTTTACATATTATTGAATACTCACAAGTAACCTAAGTAATTCTTCTTTCATCCATATAATTTCTTATTTCATGAAAAGAGCTGTTCAAAAGTTTACCTCTATAGTCATCAATTGAAGGAGCTCTGTATCCCGAATTATAAGAGGCAATAGCATCTACGATAGATTGATCATAATAAGACTAAGCAGCATCGAATGCTTGATCGAGTATTAAAGCTCTCAAAATTAATTTTATTTTTCTAACTTCTTGTAATAGTTGTAGAACCAGGTTGAATCATGAGAGAATTAAACACTAGTTTTTTAATTTTAATCAACTGGTAAAGTTACTTCTTTGTAACCATAAGGTCATAGATTCTAGTCATAGAAATAACCTCTTTGTAAAAATACAAAGAGAAGGTTGTGTATAATATGACTCGCCTCATCCATTGCAATAATCGGTCCACTTTTTTCAAAAATTGTGATTTTAATTACTAATACTTCAATTTAATACAATCTTTAGTGTTCATCCCCTAAAACAAAACAAATATTAATTTTTCTTTTTAATCACGAAAATATATCTAAAATAAAAGAGATAATTCTAATCAACATATCAAAATAACATCTTATCAATATTACACCTTAATCATAATACCATCTAGCAATTGTCATGTCTACATTATTATTCGCATCTTTACATTGTAAGGTACTATAGATCCAAGGCTGATGTCCAGTAGTTGTTCTTGATGTAAAAAGTTTAGATGCTTGTTTTATTCTTTTCCTAACATCAGGTATAATTTTTTCTTCTTGTTAGGTTGGAATATTATTACTTTCAACATCTACACTATCATCTTGACCAGTAATACAAGAACTTCCCCTACTAATTTCGTATTTCAATCTTTGTTTTCTATCTTTCTCGTACATATATTCTTCAAATAAAGTCTTCATTTGTTATTTCACATGATGACTCACTTTCTTACAAGACTCAACATCACCTTTAACCCCAGCTAAATGTTTCTTTGATCTCCCATATTTCAAATACTTGTATCTAAACAAATGGTATGATCCTTCATTCTAGGAACCAATATAGCATGAGCTCAAGCTGGATCAATGAATTTTCCTAAACCTGAAGCAATTGAATTATCACGAATACTTGAACTTCCCTTCATTTATCTGTAAAATAAATAAAGATATATGTCAAAATTAAATTTGAAACCTCATATCAATTTCAACTACAATTTTCCCAATGTAAGTACATATAATGCTTGTAAATATGAGATAATTGTTAAGCTAGAATTGAATATGTAAAAGTTATAATTTTTTATATAAGTTTATATAAGAAGTTAAATAAGTAACTATAATCTTTTTAGATCATTTACATGAACAAATACACTTGATTAAATTTTATAATTACATGTTCCACAAATAAATGAAGACATAATTATGGCATGTTACTTCCTAATTAGTGATGGTGCCCTAAAATATGAATTCAATAAAGATGAAACTATTAAGCAATTATAAGGCATAAACCCTAAATTATCATTATCGACGTGACTAACAAAATTGATGTATAAATTTAACTGAGAAAACTACTGAAATATATTAAGGAGTATTATTAAACATGTCTTGGACACTATCCTTATATTATTGAATATTATTACCTTCTTGAAAATGAAATTTTTTAATTTAATAAAAATGGATATTCATGTTCAATTCTCAAAATAGCAATATATGCAATTTTCTATATTAATTGTAATAAAAATGCAACTAATAATCTAAACTAATTATCAAACAATAAGGAAATCAGATCAGCATAAGACATGTTAATTGTTAAAAAAAGAACACCTATTTATTTCTCGAACAACAAATATTTTATAAAAGATATAACATATCTATTACCTCCGTCAACATCTCTGTGACATTATTAAGTGACCGTTTTATCATAATAACTTAAATTGTTGTGTGAAGTTAACTTAATTGGTTTTATATATTCACTAACACACTCTCTCAAATGAAAGTCTTTTAAGCTTGAAACTTGCATAGGTTTACTCTATTTTGTGCTGAATAATAAGTAGATGATAGGATTTGAACTCACGACTACTTGATCATAAAAGCTCTGATACAATATTAAATGACCGTTTTATCACAATAATTTAAGTTATTATGTGAGACTAATATAATTAATTTTATATATTCACCATCAAACATAAATAATATAAGCTCCATCAAAATCTCTGCAGCATAAATAATAGAAGCTCTTTGTTAAGAATAGCTCTTAAGTGGTTTCAACCCTCTAGATGAACGGTAGCAACAAATAATTCTTCTTGCTCTTTAGTCTTTACCGATATGCGTTTTAATTTCATTTTTTTATCGCCACTTTTTTTTTTTTCACATTTCAAGGGCACAGTTGATAGCACACAGTACCACACAAGCAGTATAGTCAAGATACAAGACTGGAGCCAAGAGTAAGGTGAGCTGGTGAGGTCGACTGGTTGACTGAGGAGGAGTGGCACTGGCGACTGACGAGATAGCGATGAACTGATGAAGAGCTGGACTGCTGGACCCTAGACTGTGGACTGTGGAGTCACTGGAGTGGGGATCGTTGACGAGCTGTTGGAATCGGTGACAAGCTGTTAGCAGTGAGCGAGGGGTAAGAAGTTGAGAACTACTGGTGACGAAGATGAACTAACGATGGAGATCTACTACCGATGATGATGGAGAGTATTGGGCAGTGACAATGAAAGAGGATCGACAACAGTGGAGTGCAGGGGAGCTGGAGACCTGAGGTAATGGCCAAAGTTACCACGACAACTAAGGTGCTTTTTTGTTGTTGTTAGTTTTTGATTTTTGTTTCTTATTTTTAATTTTTAATTTTTTTACAAAATGAAAACGTCTTTAATTGATATTTGTAATATATAAACTGAAAATAATTTTTTTGGTTGAAATTTTTAATAAAAAATTAAAAATAAAAATATGATTGGTTTTATTAATATGTTTCTATTTTTTAATATATATCAAATTTAATGTTTAACTTTACTAATTTTCGCATCATTTAATGTGAAAAAGGCTTTGAAGTCATGGTTTAAACTATTTTTATAATTTAAAATTATTACGAAGACAATAAATTAAGTGAAAATTAGGCTTTACTTTTGATAAAATCTCTATATGAGGTGAAGAAAATACTTAGATAAAGTGCTACATTAAATAGCATGAAATGATGTGAAGACGAAATAAAGACTAGGCTTTGTAAGAAGATAAATTCCATGTTAAAGACATGAGGATGAAAAGTGAAGAAGGATAAAGTCTCTAATAATAAGCATAAATTTTATACTTATTATTAAATTTATCAAATTTTTTATCTTAATTATATTATTATTATTATTATTATTATTATTATTATTATTATTATTAAGTTGTTATTATTCTTTTTATTAATTAATAATTAATAATTAATAATTTTTAATAAGTTATATTATTATTATTATTATTATTATTATTATTATTATTATTATTGTTGTTGTTGTTAATAATAATAATATTATTAATTATTGATATTATTATTAATTATTGTTATAAATTTTCTACTTACTTTTTTTCAATATTTTTAATATTTTTAATATTAATTTTATTTTACTAAAATAATTATCTTATTATTATTATTATTATTATTATTATCATTATAGATAGAAAATATGAATATGTTAATTTTCTGCCAAAAATATATGCTGTCAAAATTTAGAGAAACGATGTTTTCTAATTTCTGTAAAGCTATTATGGTTTTTTATTTTTAGAAACAAAAAATCTGACAGAGTAAGTCAAATACGTTTTACTCATATGTTTTTCTTTATACAAAAACGACAATAAAAAAAGAAGAAAACAAAAACAAACATTCTCTAGATTATCACCTTTTTTTTTCAATTTCATCTCCCATATTATGTTATCAACATTATAACCACAGTAGAGAATACGTTAATTTTAATATGTTATTTTTTTCATAAATGCATAAATAAAATTTAATTTCATACGGTAAAAAGAGAGAAGCAAAAGCTTAAGTATTTTGCAAAAAAAACAACCATAAATCGAAAATTTTACAAGCCCCACTCAACTTATTTACAACTTGATTTCTATTATATATATATATATAGCAAAAGCTTAAGTATTTTGCAAAAAACAAACATAAATCGCAAATTTTACAAGCCCCACTCAACCTATTTACAACTTGATTTCTATTATATATATATATATGTTTTTTTTTTCTCTTCTTGGTTCTCTCGGAAACTATTTAAACTATGTGATTGTATGATTAGTTGATTACACCGACAGATCTCGTGCAGTCATGCTCTGGCACCGATATCGCCGGATCTTGGCTGCCGTAGCAGTTTTACCAGTGTCTCCGCCTGTCCACACATAATTACCCATTCAGACACAATAATTGAAATCACCTATTTATTTCGAAATATTAAATTCTACGATAAAAAAGAAATAAGAGAGAAGAAAAAAAACTCAAAATTGAAACCACAGCTTCCCAATTGTTTTTGGACAGGGCATTTATCTTTTTGCCCTAAAGGGAGGAGAACGAAGTGAATGACGTGGCGAATCCATGTTCTCCGGCATTCTAAAATTTGGACCAAAATCCCGTTGATTTTCAAAAAAGAACATAAGTGTCTTGCCACGTCATCCTGCGCGCGACAATTTCACAGAACTAGAATGGCTCACCTTTTGCTTGGTGCGGCTTGTGCCGGACTGCGACAACGCTACAAGCGGAGGAATCGCTCCTTCACGAGCTACCATCCGACGATACACCGCATTGTCCTCGCATAAAGCTAGGAGTATTGCCACCGCAATCTCCTTCAACTCTCTCGAACCGTCCTCGATTATCTCGACCAGTACCGGAATTCCATCTTCGTCGACTACAGCTTTCCTCGCCTCCGGCAGCGAAACCAGCAATCTCAATAGGAAAGCTGACTTGTCCACCATCTTGGACTCTAAATCAACCATCAATGCCACGAGTGGTTTCATGATCCCTGATTCGACGGCCCTGATCTTGTTTTCCTTCACCGAACACAGACTGTACAAAGCGGTTGATGCGTCCTTTTTCGCGCTGTAGCCACCGGCTTCTAGAAGACTCACGAGGAGAGGAATCGCTCCTGACCGTCCAATTGCAGTCTTGTTCTCTTCCACTTGCGAGAGGCGAAACAGAGCGCAAGCGGCGTTCTCTCTCGTTGTCGACGTCCCTGTTTTCAAAGCGAAAACCAACGGCTTGATCGCTCCCGAAGAAGTTATAACTTCTTTATTCTCCTCGCAAAGCGATAGATTCAAAATCGCGGTGACGACGTACTCCCGAAGCTGTAAATTTGGCGAAAAGATTAGCGATATCAAAGGCCCAACCGCTCCGATTTTTGCGATTTTCAGGCGATTCTCGGGCTTGTTCTTTGCCAGTAGTCTGATCTCCATTGCAGCTTTCTTTTGCTCGTCAATAGAGCCGGACTCGAGGTCCGATACCAGTTGTCGGATCACATAATCAGAATGCTCCGTCGCGCAGGCAATCGACAGACACCGGCTCTCGGACGACGCAGAAGTTAACTCGCCGGATCTGTCGCTTTTGCAGTCGCTAAAAGCACAGGAATCGTCATTGATACTCATGGCATCAAAGGTCCGACCCATGTACATGTAATTATCATGATTCTCCTTCTCCATGTAGAATAAATTCTTTCACCGTATCAACTGAATAGAAATAGCAATCGAACTCGGGTGTTACTAGAGTTCAAGATGTAAGATCCGAGCTAAGATGTTGGGCTCGAGCTTGGACAAGAGTATAAGAAGAAGAGGGAAAGATTACACGTGCATTATCTGGCTTAGCCAATTCCTAGAAAGTGTGTCTTTACACGCGTGCATGGAAAGTTCGCTGTTCGATAAGGATCTTTCGTTACAAGAGGTGCAGCCCTTTCCTTTTTCTAATCCTTGATGGTGCAGTGACATGGTTACTCTCCGGTACGCCCTACGCGTTCAATCTTGCGCGTGGTAATTCATTCGTTTTTTTTTTTTAATTATAAAGGAAAGGTACAAATATGATCATAGAAGACGGCAGTACAAAGCCCGACTTGGCTGGCCGCTGACCAATCAAAGGCCAGAACATGTTCCACAAATCCTCCTTGTGGAACATATTACTATCAACTGTAAACTCCACTTAATCTTAATACAGTTGGTACAAATCTCTCAGACACTCATAACATGTTCTGTTTCATTTGCTTTATAGGATTTGATTTAGCAATTGAAGATGCCATCTAATTGCAACGTAAAGAAAAGGCTGAGGTAGGCTTACAATATACAGCAGTATCAGTTCCAGTATCAGTTTCAGACGCGGAAAACATGTGCATTGTACAAACCAAGCGGAGTGTTTTACTTGCTACAAATAAAAAGAAGTCACTTGGTAGATATTAAGCATACATCGGTATCAAAAATCTGGATTAGGTGAACTTTACAAAAGCAGCCGCAAACGTCTGACTGTTAATCGCTCCAGTTATCCCGATCCTCCGTAGATTCCGGATCCTGCATTTCCACACGAACATTATAGTAATAAATCAGTCAATTGCTAACAATTAAAGACATTTATGAATGTTAGAATGCAAATTGGGAGAGTATCTATACATCATTAGGACTCAATCTGGATGGTGTCCAGACTAGGATTTGCCTATCGTTCCCGCCTGTGTAAAGTTCCTGTAAAAACACATAGATTAATTAGTGGGACAGCAAGAAGCTTTTCTTCCATATTCTTTGTGTAAAAATGATTAAGCTCTTCTATTCTATGCTTTAAGAAGGTCTTGCACCGTACGAATTTACGGTGTAAGTATCCTTCATTGATTCTTAAGTTGAACAACTAGAAGCTTAACAGTAATGAGCCTTATCTAACAAGCACGGTCCTCTTTATCGAATCAATCACAATTGTCCAAGAAACAACTGAGGACCTACCATTATCTCTACTTGCTGTCACCCATTTTCCTTTGATTTCTAGAAGGATGATGAACTAAGTGTTTAGCCTCTTGTGGCATAACTAAAATATCCGTAGTCAGAAGAAGCCAGTCATAAGTCTTGACTTCTCGGATAATTTTCTTTATGAATCGTAAAGAACGAAGGCTTTCAAAATCAACATCTAAAAGAACTCAAGAGGAGATGGAAATCATAGGGAAATAGGATTGAACCTGATCTTGTGAATTGAACCAACAGCAGTTAACATATTCGTAATGGCCACGTAACGTCGTGATTGTCCGCCCAGACCAAATGTCAAATGCCTGAAGCATCCAAAAGGTTAATCGTATTGCGGTCCAAATCTATGCCTAAAATTAAACAGTTGAAATGAGAATGATAAAAAGTGGAGAAAGGATCTATGCCTTAACGGATGACATGCATGGGACAAAAACAAGGGTTGAATCATGAGTTGTGGCCAACTGAATGGTCTTGCTAGTTTGCAGGCGCACCGTCTCGAAGTTCACAAGTGTATTACAACCAGAGTCAACATCCCATAACCTTATTCTTGAATCTGATCCTGGAAATATAAGCATGAATGCCAAACGATATTTCAGAAAAACTACAGAAAGAAAGAAGGAAACATATCAACAAGGTATACAAGGAAAAAGTAAAAACTTATTATGTTAGTTGCTTATGTAATTATGGGAGGAATTGAACACAGTTCTACCTGCACTCAACAAGTATGTGCCATCTTGAGTCATTCCCAAACTAGTCACAGCACCATAATGAGCAGTGGCGCGATCTTGACAAGATAATAGACCTGGATGTAATCTCTGCTTGACTGATACCTTTGATGGGGTTCGACTAAGAGATGATGGCTTTATTCCATTCCCATTAGTAGGTCTTTTTTGGATTGCACGGGGCTTTACAAATGAATGTTGAGATGAGGATAAGGCCCCAGATGTTGAAACCTGAAGAAGAAGATATAAATTTAATTTGTTACAGGCTTACAGCAAATTTAGAAACATAGTTTCGTAGTAGGGTCAGAAACTAGACATCAGAATAGATGCATAAATGAGAAAGCACCTATGTGGTTGTGCAATTGTCCTATTGTCAAGTTAATCACATTCCAATTTTACACTATGGTGCAGCCAATTTCACACCAAAACAAATAGTGAAGAATCTAAGAAGATATCAAAAGGAGGTTAAACCTCAAGCTATTACTGACTTTAAATGGTAACCAAAGGAAAAAAAGAAGAAGAAAAGAAACAATAAAAGGTAATAACTTCCAAATGCAAGAAGTAAAGAGAAAAAGGATCACAATAAAGACCTTATTCATGCTGGTGCGTGGAAGGACAGGAGGGCGTCTACCAAGCTGAGTACGGTTCTGGTCCAAAACAAGAAAACATCCTGCACGTCTGATATCCCAAAGGCGTATGGCACCATCACATCCCCCACTAATCAAAACCCACTCATTTGAGGTAGACCATTCCACAGTCATAACACCATCTGATATCATCTAAGTAACATCAGGCCCTTTGCCATAACCCAATAGTTCACATATAAGTTTGTAAAAAAATTCCTATCCATGGATGATATGTGTATCTTAAATACACACACACACACACACACACACACACACACACATTTATATATACTCGCACAAATTACTTATCTATTAAATATATAAATCCGGAGGAGCAGAATTCAATCTCAAAATGAGAAACGATCCAAGCCCCAAATAACTGGCTGATCAAGAACAAACATCACAATAAAAAACTTTTTACTATAATCTAGAAGTTTTATTTGCCTTTCTCTTCCCCTTTGGCTTGTTTATGAGAATTCATCTTGAAAATGTCTTACAACTGCCAAAGATTCAGGATTCCAGCCAAAAATTTGAATGTTGCAATAAAAAATTCATCCTACCAGTCCTCAACTACTCTAATACCAGGTTAGCAACCGTGGCTTAAGAGGACAAGACTATTTCCTAAACTGTAGATCATCATCCCCTCAAATCTAAACACATGTCCACATTGCTGCGGTTCCCTTTACCAACTTCAAACTCTATAAGAAGCATTATATGAAATCTAAAACTGCTCTTGAGAGGCGTTCGGCTAAAATGGCATTCATATGAAAGCTAAGTTATTGGAATATGTGTGGAAACTTCTACCATCAAAAACACTATCAGTATCTGCCAACAGGTGAAAAGTGCAAACAAAGGTGAATATAATAGAAACAATTGGCGTACCACGATGACCAGACAGGGTATGTGCAAATGCACCCGAAGCTATATCACAAAGCCGAATCTGGACATCCTCTGTTCCACTAGCTATAAGCATGTGGGATGATGCCAAGGAAGACATGGCAGTTTTGTAAACTTTTCCAGGCAATTTAAAGTTCATAACGACCTATAACAACCATCAGATAAGCAATTAAAAGGGAAAAAGGAATAGCACGAAATAAACCAAACAATACAAAATACCAACAAACATTGAATACCTGAGTGGTATTCGTATCCCAAACTTTCACACACTGATCATAAGAACCAGTGACGAACAGTCCCGTGTCAATAGGATACCACACAGCCGAAGAAACTGCATACTTATGCCCGTTCTCACATTGCTTGTCAACGGAGAATAAAAACTTGTGTTTCGCAATAAGGCCTCCAGCCTCGTAATCGACGGCCCTTTGCACATCGAAAACAGCTGCAGACGCATCTGATGCACCCGATAACAAATATCTCCCTTCCGTCAAATCGACCTGATTTCATGACCAAAACAACTATGTTATGTCCTCTTAACTTTGTTCACATTATAAGCCTAACCTCAATCCCCAATCCATAAAGACTCAAACTTCGAGCTAAAAAATTCAAAACGGAGAGAACTTTTTCACCAGAAATTGATTAAAAAAAAATCGATATCAGCAGACTTGAGAAACAACAGAAGAGTGGAAGAAGGTTTGGTGGGCAATTAGAGCGAGTGGTAATAGTACCTGGAGAGAGTTAATGGATCCTCTATGAGGTGAGACAAACTCCTTGTAGTTAGAGAGTTGAATATCAGCAATCCGGCTTGACTCGACCCGAGATTTGAAAGAACTGGGGCGGGTTTGACCCGCTTCTCTGTCTCGGATTTCCCTCCACATTCTCGCATCTTCGGCCTCAGAAGAGCAGCAAGCACGTTCCTCTGTGCTAAAGAACTTGGAGAAAGCTGACCTTTACTCGATTCGATTCGATTTCTCAGCTATTATAAGTTATCTAAAGAAAAGTGTTTCAAAAAGCTATCGTATCTTGTTCTCTAGGAGGAAATTATATTTATAGTTCTATGCTTTCAGTTCTCGCCGTCGATTGGTTCTCACCGGATGAGGAAGGGAAAGCCGACTAACGGATTAGGCCCATTATATTAACCTTTATGAACAGAGAGCTCGTCTAGGCCTTTTGGGCTTTTAAATTTTATGTAACTAAACTTGTAAAATATATTTATTTCTCTTGTTATTTAAATTAAGTTTAAAAAGATATGAATACTTATGACCTGTTTTTATGTTTTTGTTTTCAAATTATTAAACACATGTTAGTTTGAGTTATTAGCTTTTGTTTTTTATCTAAATTTTAAAAATTATGAAAAAATTTTAAATAGTTTTTTTCATAGTCTAATTTATTATTAACTAAATGTATATTATATAATTATTTAATATATTAATTATTAATAAAATATAAATAATTTAATTTATCATTATATATTTAATTAACTAAAATTAATTATTTATATGAATTATGAATAATTTAATTTAATTTTTGTACTTAAATTAATTTAATTTAATTGAATAATTATCAATAACAATTGTACTAAAAAATCACACTAGGTAAATTATCAGGAAAAACTGGAGAAGTCACAAAATATCTCACTTAAAACTCATTCTCTTAGACAGAATTTTCTTAGACATATAATTTTAATAGTATAATAATTTAGTACAACTATACCCGACAATAATTATTAAATAGACAAATAAAGAACATTAAAATTTAACGAGCTTCGGCTAATTATGCCTACTTCCTTAGACACTACTAAATTAATATTTCACTACTTTCAGAAAATAATATATGTGAAATATTTAACAATATTGATCAATTCCAAACAATGTTAGAACTTAATCTAAGTCACCACCTTTGTCAACATATCAACAGGATTTTCAATAGTCTTAATATTCTGGATTGCAACTTTACCTTCTTCTAGAAACTCTCGTATAAAGTGATAACGGACATCGATATTACTTCGTCCTTGCACGATAAACTTAATTATTTGCTAAAAGGATAACACTCTGACTATTACAATGCACTTTGATGTGCTTATGTTAAACCCCTAATTCATTATGTAATCCTTGAAGCCAAATTGTCTCCTTTGCATCTTTTGTAGCTGTCATATACTATGCATTCGTAGTTGACAAAGCAAATGCTGACTGTAAAGTAGATCTCCAACTGAATGGTGCCTTTACAAAAATAAACACATAGTCAGTAGTTAATCGATACATATCCAAATCATCGATATAATCAGAATCACAATATCCAACTAGACATTGATCATCTTTCTTATTTCACTGAAATATCGAACCAACATCTACGATGTTCAGAATGTAGCATAGGATCCATTTCACAACTTGTCAATGTTCATTTCTAGGATTATACATATACCTGCCCACAACCCCAACTGCCTGTGAAATATCGGGCCCTGTACATACCATAACATACATCAAGCTACCAATAACATTGTATATGACACTTTTGACATGTATTTCCGTTTTGCATCATTCTTTAGGGACAAAGAGGCATTGAGCTTGAAATGAGGAGCAAACAGAGTACTGACAGGCTTTGACTTTTCATTCAAGCAAAAACAATTTAGTACCTTTCTCAAATACTGTTTGAGTCAAACAAAGCCTTCTCAATTCCTTATCTTTGCTTATCTCCATATCTAGAATCTTCTTAGCTTCACCTAGATCCTTCATTTCAAACATTTGATTCAACTTAATCTTCAATCTCTCAATTTCTCTTAATTTCTTTTAAGCTATCAACATATCGTCAACATACAGGAGAAGATAGATGAAGGATTCATCTTGTAGCTTGCAAAAATACACACATTTATCATATTTCTTTCTTGTGTACTTTTTATCCCATCATAAACTTGTCGAATCGCTTGTACTACTGCCACGGAGATTGATTCAATCCGTACAACGATTTTTCAAGCTTGCACACCATATTCTCTTTTCTAGCAACTTTAAAACCTTTGGACTGAGTCATATAGATTTCCTCCTTTAATTTTCATGTAAAAACACAGTTTTTCATCCAATTGAACTATTTCCATATCAAACTGTGTTACCAAAGTCAACAAAATTCTAATGGAGGAATGTTTTACAACTGGAGGAAAAAACTTAATTATAATTAGTTCCTTTCGTCTGAGCATAGTCTTTGGCCATCAGCTTTGCTTTGTAGCAAATATTATTCTTTGTTAGGAAATCTATCTTTCTTTGCATATATTCATTTGTATCCAATTGTCTTCTTTCCCTTTGGGAGATTAGTTAGCTTTCACACTTGATTCTTATGAAGGGAATGCATTTCTTATTTCTTGGTTATCCTCCACTTATCTTCTTTTGAATTTCGGATTGCTTTCTTATAAATGGTAGGAATGCCATCAGTTTCAATTGGAGATACATACACCACCATATTAACATAACGAGCAAGTACTTGAATGTTCCTTTTTGACTTTCTTAATGCAATTAGTAATTGTTGTTGTGGAGGTTCTTTGTTAGGAACCTCTTCTTTATTTGGCTTCTCTTCTACCACAAGAGTTTCTGCATCTGCTTCATCATTTGCTAAAGTAACAATTCTTCCTTCAAACTCTACCTCCTTTAGGGTACCATTTGTCCGCTCAATATTTTCAATTGTCACATTTCTTAACATAGTAGATATATTAAAGGTAACATCCATGCTGAAAATTAATTTCTTTGAACGCCAAAGATGATATCCTTCCACATCAGAGATGATCCCTATGAAAATTACCCTTTTTGCACGTGGATTCAACTTTGATTCATTAACATGATAGTATGCAGTGGAACCAAACATATATAGCAAATCATAATCTGTAGCAGCCTTTTCAAACCATTTTTTCTAAAGTGTTTTACCACCAATAGTAGTTGATGGATGACAATTGATGAGATGACATGTATATATAACAGCCTCAACCCCAAATTCTCTACCCAACCCAGCTTTGGACAACATATACCAAACTTTCTCCAGCAATGTCTGATTCAAATATTCTACCACCTCATTTTGATGAGGTGTATCCCTGACTGTGAAGTATATGACAATACCTTCATCTTCGTAGGCTTCTTAAAATAGGTCACTCCTGTACTCCCCACCATTATTTGTACAGAAACGTGTGATCCTTCAGCCTATTTAAGTTTCTATCATTTTCTTCCATTTAAGGAAAACTTCCAACATCCTTAGTCTTCATAGTATACACTCATAGTCTCCAAGAAAAATTATTTACAAAGGTCACGTGATAGTATTTTTCTCCCAAAGAAGTTGGTTTGGAAGGTCCTCATACATCATAGTGAACATAATCTAAAACACTCTTCGTATCATGGATTGCAGTGCTGAATTTCACTCTTGTCTACTCCCTTCTGACACAATAGTCACATAAGCTTAATTTGTAGGCACGAACTCCTTTCAACAATTTTTGATTTACTAATATCTTCAAGGATTTTTCACCTGTATGTGCCAAGTACATATGTCACAACCTCACTACTTCTAGCTCTTAATTATCATTAGAAGCTACAACTGTTGTTCAAATAACTACATTACCTTGATAATAATATATATTATTTCTTAGAATTCCTTTCATTACCACGAATTCATTAGAGATGAATTTCATTACTCCATTTGCTGTATGTACAGTGTATCCTTTTAATTCTAGGACTCACGCAGAAATGAGATTCTTCATCAAACTTGACATGTATCTGACATCTGCCAGAGTCCTGATGAACCAATCTCATTTGTGATGCAAAGATTGTCATTTATTGTGCAGACAACTCCACCTTCTAACTCTATAAAATCAGAGAACTAATCCCGATTGGGTCATATATGATAGCTACGACCTAAATATAATAGCCATAGACTAGAAGCGCTTATCAAGGATGTAACAACTAATGAGAGATTCGAGTCTGCATCTTCACACTCAAGAACTTTTGAATTTGTAATAACTTTTTCCTTATCAGGTTTGTTTTTATTCTTCGACCTTGAAAAATCCTTTTTTCAGTGCCTTTTTTCTCGACAAAAAGCACGTTCATATTTCCTCAATTTAGGTATCAACTTCAATCTCCCTTTCTTTCCTTTAGTCTGGCTCTGCGAACAACCTCTGACCACCAAAGCTTCTATTTCTCCACTTGTACATTTTTCCTTTGTTTCCCTGTTCAATTCATGATTATACAAAACAACTGTAACTTCATTATGAGACACAACAACTTCTCATGAAATAGAGCAGTTTCAAGAAACTCAAAACTATTCAAGAAGGGATACCAACAACATCAAAGTCAGATCTTCATCTTCAAATCTCACATCCAAATTCATTAAATAAGTAACTAACTGATTAAAACTAATGATGTGATCATTTATAGTGGTACTCAAAACATTAAATAAACGAAATAGTCTCTTCTTCATATTAGGCTTATTCTGACTACCTTTCTTCAAGATTTTTTCCTCCAACATGTTGCACAATTTAGATGTAGAAGTTTTTTTTTTGAGAAGACATACTTTTGCTCTTTAAAACGACACGATTGAATTGCACCAAATGTCAAACGATTTATAGTCTTTCAATCTTTCTCCCCAACATGATCTGGTTTCTTTTCTTCAGTGGGGCAATGTCAAGATCTTGCTAAAAAAGAGCGTCTTGAACCTCACTTTACCGCATGCCAAAATAACTCGTTTCATCAAAAATTTCAACTATAAATCTTGCATTTGTCACAGCAGTCTTTGCTAGAATAGACAAGATACAAGTTATTGATGTGTTCATATCTTTAATTATGTCATTTCTTATACAATTTCTATTCAATAGTTGTCAATGCGTAATATCAATAGCCCAAAGAAAAATCTTTTTTAATTTAGATCATACTATACTACAACTATAAGAAAAAACCTTAGCTCTGACATCACTCAAGAAAGCCTGATTCAACCCATAATAATCTGCAATTATGGATGGTCATGCGATGTATTCCTCAACGAGATTCAATTAATATTTTTAGGTGACATGCCTTGCATATGGAACCCACAAATCATGATGCATGGTTCAATCTTTCAGAAATAAAGGAAGCATACTCCCGACTGCTTTCAAGCTAAACATGAGCTCAAGCTCTCTAATCTTGTTCAAGCCATTGTCTGATAATGGTTTCAAAATTGTCACATGCACTCAACATGACACCAAAGGCATCTAGAATCTCCAACTTTAACCGTTGGTGCATCGACATCAAAATGGATTAGTAGGAACTTAAGGATTTCGCAATTTCCCTACCAAGATTAAATTGTAAAGCAATCCTGTTGTAGTTTTGAGTTACATTCAGAACCATGTTGGCTGTCCCTCTTTCATTTTTCCCATGTAAATGCACAAATGGAGACTTAATGATGAGATGAAAATGAAAATATTGGCATTATATTAACCTGTAATGGAGATCTTAAGATTTTTTGAAGGCCAACCTCTTTATTAACTTGACTTTCATGTAAGTTGTAACTTTTATTGCTGAAATGAAATTATTCATACTACTAAACTGGTCGTCTGCTTATGATATGATGTTTTGGAGTTAGCTAAATTAGATTTGAAGACAGACTTGTCTTTAGCTGTCCACGGAAGAAATATTTCGAAAGATGCAAAAGAATTGCCACACGAATGCAAAATACCCTTAATTTAAAACGTTCAATGAACTGAGACATCACATAGATAATGATCACTCTACTATAATTTCTTCCCCATAGATAATAACAGAATAATTACAGCAAACTTTTATTAAAGAGAATTATGTCTTCAACATAACATATCTTGCAAACAAGAATGATATGCCATGAGAATGGGAGAAACCGGTGGTGCAGAAGGTACAGTTGAATCCTATCCAAGTTATGCTGGAACAGGAACAAGGATATCAAGATCGGAATTAATACCAACGAAGAGGAAGTGTAATTGTTGACTTCATACAGAGGAAAAGCAATTCTTTCCAAAACTTTTTGGAAAAAATACATTCATTGTTAAAGCATTTTATAAAACAGAACTTCCCAAATGTGCTTTTCATTTTCTGCTTATCGATTGCTTTCAACTTGGGGAATATAATTGTTGCCAGAACTAAACATTTAGTTCCTCAGTTCAGTGTCATCTAAATGGAGGAATTTATCACCACAGTTATCTCATTCCTAAATGAGGGCTTGCAATCAGGATCGACAGAAGCTACAAATGGGACCTTTCTGTATATCTATGACACTAGTTGAATATATCTAGTTGATACTTGCAAGACTCTAACCAACTTACCAAGAAACTGTAGCCGGACAAAGGAAGAAGCTAAGCCTCAGCCCATTTGCCACTGCACCAACAGAACAAAATAAAAACATAAGCATGCAGGCATGAGCCAAAAGCTATGTACTCATTCGTATAAGGATCTGATCTCAACAGGAGGACTATTGAGTGTGATTAAAGAACAACGGTAGTTCTCAATACTTAATTATCATAAACAACACAGGTACCAGAAAATAAGCTAAAATTAAAAGAGAAAGGAATTGACCTTCAGGACAGGTTCGCCTTGGTTAGCATTAGCAGACTGTTTAGCCATCCCTTGTAGTTGTGCACGAGCAGCCCTTCCTGCAGCAGACTTTTCGAAATCTTCTTGCCTGCAAAACAGACACCGCTACATAAATTGCTACAGAGAACAGATTATGGAAAGAGAGTCGGACGGCGTCCTCCTTCAATGAGTGTAATCCTAAATTTATTGGGACATGCAAAACTTGGATATTTACGTTTCGAAACTAAAGGAGAGACCGAGAGAGCCAAATAAAAGGGGAAACTTAAATTACCGTTTCTGAGCTGCTTCGGCCGCTTTGGCGCGAGCTTCAATGGACGCCAATTTCTCTTCCTCTTGTCTCTGTCGCCGCTCGTCGCCTCCGTCGAAACAGGAGAAGCACCACAGTCCCATCTCTCCCGATGAACGAATTCTCCTACTCCCGCTTTGACTTTCGATCCCCTTTTATACTTTGTTTCTACGCCTGCTTTTTCCCTCAATTGTACCGAGCCGTGTCCTAAACAGAAGGGCTTTTCTGTCTTTTACTGATGCCTATCAGCGTCACAGCTTACGGCGCCGTTTCGGGGTGATTTCTCAATTAAGAACTTCCGTTGATGACGAAGAAGAATGAGTGAGCTGAAGAGGAGAGAAAAGAGTCTGAACTGCAATGAGCACTCGACCGTTAGAGTCCCTTCCTCCAACGGAAACCCTAGAAATCGAGAACGATCTCTCCTTGACCCCTCGTCGCGTGAAGCTCATGCTCTCCATCTACCCCTCAGTAGCTTCTTCTGCCACCAAACCAATCGATGAGTGGAAGCTCAAGCGCGCGTTATTAGACTTCCTTAGCACCTCACTGTCCGTCACCATCCCTGAAGACGACCTTCAGATCAAACGCATCAAAGACGTCAAAAAACTCAAGCGAGGCGATCCGCTGGCCGATGGCAGTCTCTGCATTCGCGACCTAGGGTTTCTGCAAACTAAAAAGCGAAGCGACGAAAAGGACGATGATGTCAAGGAGTTGGAGAAGAAGTTTCTCGACTGGAGAAAGCACATTGTTGGGAAAATGGATGGAATTGAACTCAACCTCGAAGGAGACAAGTACAAATTGGGGGTTGCCGTGCCCGTGTTTGATGATTTTGAGGGGATGAAGAAAGAGTGGGACGAGTTCTACGCTTTTCGGAATCGAGGTTTTGTTTCGTTGTTTGTTTGTTTAATTAGGGGGTAACGTTCAGTGGTTTTAAAGTGTTCTTTCTTGTGTATGTGATCTGGAGTTGTTTTTGGTAGGATATTCAAGAGGAGGAAGGCAAGAGCCTGATACATTTGTTATGAGAAAGGTTCCGTCACGTTGGTTTGCTGAGCCGAGGGTTTCTTCCAAGCCTTCCATGTTAGTCACGCATACCATATTCTCCACTTTTGGAAAGATAAGGTATTGCTGTTAGTTTCCTGGGGTCTCAGTTCTATAATTTTTCTGTCATTTATGATTTTGTGCTTGACTTGTGATTTCAGCCAAGTACCTTACGCAATTAAATTTTCTGCCTGTAGCACCTCACTTTTACCGAACATGTATCCAACATCGGATCCGTGCTCCATGAAGGTGGTATGTTAGAATGGTCAAACATTTAAAACTCAGTATAAATTTAAGAAAAAAACAAAATAAGCATATACAAAAACTAGTAATCAAAATCGGGCTCAATCTTTTCTTTCACAACATAAAAATCACATTTTTTAACACTACACTCCAATTCATTCTCGTTCACAAACCTTTCCAATGTGGAAAGTTATTACATGCAGAAATATATTCAAATATACATTACACAAAAGTTGTGGAATACGTAAATAAGAAAATATAAATGCAGACGCTAACTGATCCTAACCTTTACCTCTTACTTGAATACAGTGGTTATATTTCTGTTTATCCAATGGGGTAAATCTTCTGATCCTGAAAAATAGTTGCAAATTTTAGGTGAGTTTTGCAAATTCAGCGAGTGACCATCATTGATGACTCACTCGGTCACATAATATACAATTCACATCATTTATTTGAAAATCATATTAAATCACATAGACTTGATACATCATTTCACATTTTACATTCAATACATTATAATCATTCATATCATGTATATGCAGTGCACATGAGACTTACTTTCGATTTGTTACTTTGTTGTAACCGAGTGCCTAATTGTTTCGTATCTACTGTGGATATCGGACTCATTGATAATTGTCCTGTATTCATTGTGGATATCGAGTTTATTGATAATTGTCCCATATCTGTTGGAAATATCGGGCTTATTTTACATAGTGAGCTTTTAGCTCTTAATCACTTTCTGAGCTTGATGTTTTTTTTTTCACAATCTGAGCTTTAAACTCTTTTTCGGTGACTACTCAGGTCACAATTGCCTTTATCTTTTATTTTTATGAATGCATCAGTCACATTTGCATATTCTCATTCAATCGCATTCGCGTATCATCGGATCTTAGTCCGGCATTCAACATTAAAGTTGAGAATCACATTTTCATTCATATGCAAATGCACATCTAGAACACATTCATCATCGGACTGTGATCCGACATTTAACAATCGAATTATGTACACTTATTTCAATTCAATTCACGTACAAGGAGTACTTCAATGTTCTCACATTTATCAAACTCCTCGAACATATATTGTTCGGAACTAACACATTCACGTTGCATAATCATTCAATTCATAACTTAAACAAAACAAATAATAAAGTAAGACCATCTCGATCTACTCACAGTACGCTCCAAATTAGCATTGACTTTCCAGTTTTGGAAACGTCTAAATGTGGATGTTTATCCTGCACATTCAAATTATGCAATATACACATTGCACTCTCACATTAATAACTTTGCACAATTATAAGCATTCATTTATGCACACGTGTGGATATGGAATATGTGCAATGCATGTTCATGACAATCTCGGGTATATTATCAAATTTCATATCTTATACTCATTTACATTTCATAATTCAATTACTTATCATTTCTTTTCTCGCATTATTTGCTCTTATTATCAATTTCTCATTCATTTAAACTAGATATACTTTACTTCTCTTTTTCAAATCACAACTTTAATCAAATGAACCACTTCATCTCTATTTTACACATGCCTTTACTACTTTAGTACCAATAATTCATTTATTAATGTAATTCTAGCATTACAAGACCAAACAATTATCCAACTCTCATTTCAGTCTTATATCACTTCAAAAAATTCAGACCTTTGGGTTAATTTTTCGTAATCATTCTGATCAATAAATGAAGTAATTTGGTAACATTTTTTACTAAAAAGTGTTCCCTATTGTCTTAAGTTTCTAATGATACCAAAATCGTTCAATTTAGTTCAGAAATTTGAAAGTTGTACTCTAAACCTTTTCAGACTATTCTCATTCTAAAACAGTATACTGTGCACAACTTTCATTCAGAAATTTAACATCTTAGAGTCTGAATTAAAATTCGACCACTTCATATGATTTGTAAGCCTATGTCTCTAGTTTACTCTGCATTAAAATTCATCGCATTTGGAACCTTACAGTTCTAGATATATTCAAAATATCGAAGTATGTTCAATGAAATAATACTAGTTCATACTATTTCAACAGATTCCTTCACTTTCAGTTAATCAATTTTTTTTAATTCAATTTAGAATGCTACCAATTTTTGTGGAGAGATAGAATAATGTGTTAGAAATCTATTAAATCAATAATCAAGTCATTTGGAGGTCTAGAGAAGAAGTTATAGTCGAAAGAAGCAAAATGGTTCAGCTTGCACATTTCTCTCGGATGTTTAGATCAAAATCAAGTCATGGTTACTATTAGAGAGCACAGTAACTTGACGTGACAAATAAGAGCACAGTAACTTGACGTGACAAATAAACATTAGCCTGACAATTAAACTCATGGGGGGGAGGGAGAAAACTCACAGGCGTGCATGACTCACAGGTGTGAGGGTGAGAAGTCATAAGCGTGAGAGATAAAAACAAAGATTGGTTGAGAGCATACTAGTCAGATCCGTCCACATTTATCACTCAATCTCTCTCAATTCAGTTTAGATGACTATGTTTTTTAGTAGAGAGGGAGAGCAATGTCTTAAGAATCCTATGGTTCAAGTCTCATGTCATTTGGAGATCGAATAAAGAAGATATAATAAAAAAATTATAGGATATTTATCAGCTAACAACCCTCCAAAATCGCTATCGTGCAATTGCACGATGGTGACTTTCACCTTTAAAATACCAAAATCGTTATCTAGCTTTAAACCTCCATAAATTTTGATCCAGAACCTCAAAAATTACAAACTTTATATTAATGAAAAGCTAAAAGAAAGATCCACAACTTTCATGAAGGCAATTTTGTCAAAGTCATCCTAGATCAATACACTTGAATCAAGGAAGTTTACTCAAAATCTAGTCTTTCTACTCCATTTTCATTTAACTGCTTCATCACAATTTCACAGTATCCATAAATATACAAGTTTACTCAAAATTCTTAAAATCATCGGATCATCCTCTTCATATTCTACACTTTATCATCCTCAAACATTTTTATCAAGGATAAGATCAGTAAGATGTCCTTAACAACTTTTGGTAGTGTCCAATTTCTAGTTAATTTTGGAAAATTTTAGATATCTCATATATGCATTGGAGTTTCTCACTTCATCATTACCTCTATTTTCTTAGGTCTCCCAATATGCTATATTCAGATACTATACAACCAAATATTTTATTCCATCAAGCAAAAATTTACTCTCATTATACTTGGCTTAAAAATTGTTTTTACCTTCATGATATGTAAGGTTTCCCTCAAGTATTCAAAATGTTCCCTTTACTTTTCGATTATCCTCAAAATACCATTTATGATCATAGTCACTAATTGTTACAATTTTGCTTGGATCACTTTAAACTTCACTACCATAATACTATCAGGGGTATTGTTAACTCCAACAAATATAACCCAAATTTTCTTGTGCCCATGATTTGTTCTCGTAATTCTTTAAGTACCTAATTCCTTAATAAAGTAGTATTATCGCATGTTATTTTCAATTTTCCATTGACTCCTCTTCTCGTATGATTTCCTCAAATTTTACATAAATTTATTATAATGTCTGTTCATTCATATTAGTTTTTTCACACATTTCAATTTATTTGAATTCTTAATTTCCTGTGTTGGTAACACATTCATCAAGCCTAATTTGTACCTCTTATACATATTTACACAGACTATAGCGTGGACCTAAGTTCTTCTCATATTAGCGATAGTTTCATCTCGAATTCAAAAATCCACTCACATAGTTGGATACTTTACATCAAACAAAATGCACTCACATAGTTGGATACTTTACATCAAACAAAATGCATACATTCTCAATAGCATATTCTACATCCAATATTTACTTTTGAATCATTACGTATTCATTTCTAATTTGTTCCTTCATTGATCATTCTTAATTTGAATCATCTGATCAACTCAACCTAATTCAGGGAAATTTCTTCTTTGAAAGAAGATTTCTTACTACAATCATCGATACTGTTCCTGAAATCCTTATCAATCAACTGTTTTTCATGATTACTTATCAGTCATTCTTAGTATCTCAAAAAGATCAATTTCAACTATTCATGATATCTCAATAAGATCAATTTATGCTATAACTTACATAATCAAAACATCCTTTGTAATAAGGCTCAATGAAGCATTAAACAATTTCATTTACTCTAATACTTTGGTATATATCATCAAAATCATTACATCATGTCTGGAGATGTATTTATGACAATTCACCAGTTAGTAGCTTGCTAAGGATACTTTAATCTCATTTAATTCTAGACAACACTTTTTCTTTTGCGCTTGTCCTCAATCATGGGGATTATGCCATGAGTGTGTCCTTTTTTCTTAAATTCATCATATATATCATATATATATAGTAACATCATTCACAATCTCAATTCATTCCCAATTGATCACTATAAGCATTTTCACGTCTCACTCTAACTCATCTTAGACTTTGAACTATAGGAACTATGAGCAACCAATATTCAAATAGTTATAGCTTCTTATATGATCTCTACACATATAATACTTATATGCTCAATATTCTCACTTGTCAAGTTGATCCCATTATCAAATGTGCACTCATAATGACAAATCCACTTAACCTTAACAACTTTTTCATATATCGCTAACATCATCTCTCCTTCCAATTACCATATATCATCATACATCCATATGTTCGCAATCAATTTGGAATCATAGATACATAATCATCCTAAAATTCTGATCTCAATTTCACATACATATTCTTATGTTAAATCATAACTCTTATCATATTTAACCAACATTCATTTCAAGTCCAAGTTTGACCTCTCCAGGCCATAAAAAAATTTGTTTTCTTTCAACTTGGCTTGTACACTTTAGGTCTCATCGTTCATATTGATATCACTTCGTTCTTTAATCAGTCCACGACAATGGATTCACATTTATATCACATTTGAGGATATATTATCACAGTACAGTATTGATGTCGTATTCCATAATACATATACTAATATGAATGTGTTGAATCTATATCTATCATATCTAACCATGTATTATTCCTCATTTCTAAATATCCACAAACTTCCATCCTCTCATATTATGACAGATCATCATTTTTCTCACCATTCCTATCAATCTAAACACTTAACAAATGCTCATGCCTGGGACTCAAACACATGCGACTCAGACTAGGGATCAGTTGTTATTATCTGCTATGACATGACTAAAATGCATATAACTTGACATGTATTTTAAAAAAAGCCCATGTAAGATACTAATTCTAGTCTCTGATACTACATTGTAGCACTCTATTCTCACCAAACACGTACCCGACATTCTGGGTGATGTCTGGATCTGTGCCCCACGAGGGTGGCATGTTAGAAAAGTCAAATATTCAAAACTCGGTACAATTAAAAAAAAACAACATAAGCATATGCAGAAATCAGTGATTAAAATCGGGCCCCATCTTTTCTTTCACAACATAAAAATCTAATTTGTTAACACTACACTCCAATTCATTCTTATTCACAAACCTTTCCAATATGAAAAGTTATTACATGCAAAAACATATTCAAATACACATTATACAAAAGTTGCGGAATACATAAATAAGAAAGTATAAATGCAGACGTTAACTGATCTCGACCTCTACCTGTTACTTGAATGCAGTGGTTATACTCCCGTTTGTCCAACGGAGAAACTCTTCTGAACATGAAAAATAATTGCAAATTTTAGGTGCACAAAATTGCCTTCATGAAAGTTGTTGATCTTTTTTTTAGCTTTCTATTGATATAAAGTTTGCAATTTTTGAGATTCTGGATCAAAAGTTATGAAGGTTTGAAGTTAGATTACGACTTTGGTGTTTTAAAGGTGAAAATCGCCATCGTACAATTGCATGATAGCAACTTTGGAGAGTTGTTAGTTGATGAACATTCGATGGTTTTTTGATTATATCTTATTCGTCCGATCTCTAAATGATATGGGACTTGAACCATTAGACTCGTAAGATGTTGCTCTACCTCTCCACTAAAACTCATAGCCATCTGAACTGAATTGAGAGAAATTGAGTGATAAACGTGGACGGGTTTGACTAGTAATCTCTCACCCAATCTTTGTCTTTATCTCTCATGCCTATGACTTCTCACTCTTACACCTGTGAGTCATGCACGTCCATGAGTTTTCTCCCTCACCCCAATGAATTTAATTGCTAGGCTGATGTTTGTTTGTCACATCAAGTTACTGTGCTCTCCAATAGTAACTATGACTTGATTTTAATCTAAACACCTAAGAGAAATGTGCAAGCTGAACCATTTTGCTTCTTTTGATTATAATTTCTTCTCTAGATTTCCAAATGACTTGATTCTTGAGTCAATAGATTCCTAACACATTACTCTATCTTTCAACAAAAATTGGTAGCATTCTAAATTGAATTGAAAAAGATTGATTAAATGAAAGGGAGGAATCTGTTGAAATAATATGAACTGATGTTATTTCACTGAACATACTTTAGTATTTTGAATATATCTGGAACTGTAGGGTTCCAAATGCGATGAATTTTAATGTGGAATAAACTATAGACATAGGCTTATAAATTATATGAAGAGGTTGAATTTTAATTCAGTCTCTAAGATGTTAAATTTCTAAATGGAAGTTATGCATAGTATACTGTTTTATAATGAAAATAGTCCGAAAAAAGTTTAGAGTACAACTTTCGGATTTCTGAACCAAATTGAACGATTTTAGTGTCATTATAAACTTAAGACAATAGGTAATACTTTTCTAGTAGAAAGTGTTACCAAATTACTTCATTTACTGATCAGAATGATCACGGAAAATTAACCCAAAAGTTTGGATTTTTGAAAGTGATATAGGACTGAAATGAGAGTTGGATAATTGTTTGGTCTTGTAATGCTAGAATTACACTGCCAATACCTAACTGTCTAGTTATTAACTTTGTTGACTGGATGGGACACTGTAAGTGCAGTTAGTTTTACTGTGTTTTTTGTTTGTTTGTTTGTAATTCAAGTGGTCTTAGGGGAATGAATCTTGAATTCTGTGAACAAGTTATTGTGATTTATGAGTTTTAATGCTCTAGCTTGGGGAAGTATATGTAACGGAGTAAGGACCTGCCGAATTGTGTTATCCAGGTGATACTTTTGTGTTGGCCTTATTGTTTTCTGCCTCAGTTTTGTACTTGTTTGATTTGACTATCCTCCCTTTCCATGTATTGGGGGTGGATGCGGTGAAATCTGGATCCTAATTGAAAGGAAAAACAGAGTTTTTCTGGTTGATTGTGTTTTTGGTGTATGTGAAGGACTGGTAACTTCAAAGCTGATTTGGTAAATGTCTAATCCACCCAACTTGAATCAAGATTATAATTAAAAGCTCTGACAAAACTCATTCCTGTGTTTCAAAACAGACTTGCCTAAACCAGTTGCTACCGTGGAACTGTGAATATGATTTAGGAGTGAATGTACATGGAAAATTCAAGCAGCAATCTTTCTCTTGGCAGTCTTAGATACGATTTAAATGAGCTTCAATTGAAGGCCATAATCCTAATAGTCAATATCTTGCTTCAATTATAACACCTGGTTACCTGTATAAGTATTTTATGTTCAAAATTTATGAAGGGATGGTTATTGTTACAGAATTGTGGATTCTCTCTAAACCTGGTGATGGTTCGATATGTTATACTTGCAGTATATGTTGATTCCCTACTGGACATTGTTCTTAGTACTATAATGTGGTGTAACCCAGTTTCCATTGTTGCTCCAACTCATATCTGCTAGGAACTTGAGTGTTGCTGAAGATGATGATAGAGATAAGGATGCAGATGACGAAGATGGGATTTTAATTTCAGGTCTCCAATGCAAAATTGTTGTGCAGTTTGAGAAACATGGAGACTTCTATAATGCTCTTAAAGTGTTATGTGGACGCTCATTACAAAAGGTAGGAAATTGTTATTCATTCTCTGTGTGGCTTTACTCTGTATTGGATCTGTTTTCTTTACAGGGAAAAGGGTTAGCTAAACCGTTTAGTTTCACAGATTTTTTATAACAGATAGGTTTCCCTTTCTCAAGAAACTAGAGCAAGCTTGCATAGAACTTTCACTGAAATGGCTTGAAATTAGGATTTGAGATTTCCCATTTTACATTCTTCTTGGACTGCCCTTTTCTTCTTTTCGAGAATGGTATTTCACTCTTGCCATGGAGAAAAATGTCATTATGAGCAAATGATTCAGCTAGTTTGATATCGAAACCTGTCCTTCAAACTGCATACATGAAATTCCTAATTAGTCAATTTATATATTCATAAGCCTCTGACATGACTCAGTCTTGAGCAGCAAGGCTCTAGATTGAAGGCTGATTATGAAGTCACGTGGGACAAGAATGGCTTCTTTCGAAATTCAAGAAGTCAGGCTCTAGAAAGGACTGGTGGCATGCCTGTGCAATCAGGAAGGCGGTACAGAGATGATACTTCCGGGCATGAGCCATATATTTCCCACTACACTTCCGTTGACGCACGAAGGAAAAGATTCAAGGTTAGCAATAAAATGAAATGAAGTAACACATAAACTGCATCTTTGTGCTCCAAAAGCTATGAGCATCTTGTTTACTTTCATCACCTTAAAAACACAAGCGAACTCAACTCAAGTAGCCGATTGACTTCTGAATTAAACTGGTTATTTCTGTAAATCCTGTCTCTATGCGAATGACCTTGATACAGTGATGTCTTTTATTAAATTTACAGGAATAAGATTGCTGGAGAAATGTTTACAAATTTGCACAAAATAGGCAGTGGGGGATGGAAAAGTGGTTCTTTTTGGCTTGACAGTGAAATTCGTTGTATAAGGCTCATGTGGCATTCATGTATTTTATTGTTGGTCACATTTTGATGCTCAGATACTTCATTACAGCTTGAGTAGTTTACACAGGACATGTAATGCATCTTCCATGTAAATTTAATGCAGGAAATAGGTCGTGCAAATTTGTTTCAGAGGAAGACCTGAAACAAGAGTAAACGCTCGCTCTTTCATTTAACTTTTTCCCTCTCAGAACGTCAGCTCTTCACAGTTTTTTGTTGAATGGTACTAATGTTAGTGGGATACATCTTATGTGAAGGCACGTTCTGAGCAAGTTGTAGTCGTTTGACACTCAGAATCAAACCATATGGGTCCTTGACGTGAAGAAGATCAAAGTACAAAGGCTTTAAATTTAATGTTTACGGCTTTTGTTCTTATAAAATTAGCCTTGTATTCCGGGTCTAAAATTCTCACGTGACTCACGGAGGTCAACTGCAACACCATTTTAGGAAAATATTACAAGACAGGATTCTTAAATCTTTACAAGATAGGCTTAGAAGAAGTCTGATATATTAGTTTATCAGCTACGAAACATATGTACCAAAAAGCCAAAGAAAAGGATTATTGTCCCTGGATCTATCAAAATACCAACAATCACAAATGACAAATCTGGGTGATCCTGAAGTATAATATTCTCATTGTACGAAATTGACTTGAATTGTTTGAAATCCATTCATGTTTAAGATAACTCTGCTTATTCAAAAATGATGGCTTTCTTCTT
>JANTNU010000002.1:3932670-3946213 GCA_024752395.1 Erythroxylum havanense
TTTTACTAAAAAAAAGAAAGAAATAACTTTCATTCCTCGTATATTTGGAAGGAATGGAGTAATATCCAAAACTCAGATAACAAAATATTGTTAATTGAATCATAATATATACTCAAAGTTCGAATGGCTTGATCATTGATGTCTTATTTAAAAATTTTTAGTTAATTATAAAATAACGTTATTTTATCGGCTGGGAGTTGGAGAAAGTGAGAAACCTAGCAACATTATTTCATTCTGGACGTTTATTCACTTATGACGTGGCATCAACTGGGTGCAAAGGCGCGATACTTCTCGCAACTTCGCAGCGACAATTTTAGTGAAAACTCTCACTTCACATCAATCTACTCTGTTTCTTTCGAACGCACCGATCGAATTTCAAACGACGAATCATGGCAAGTTCTCTGCAGCGAGGCGTTCTGAACCTTGCTCAAGCTGGCCGGTGGGCTGTCGTTTCTTCGTCCCGAAGATTGTGCTCTACGGACGCTCTGGTAGAGATCAAACCAGGCGAGGTCGGCATGGTCTCCGGTATCCCCGAGGAACAGCTTAAAAGAAGAGTACGTCTAGTCTGGTCACTTTTTTGTGTCTATTTTATTTGCCTGCGTCATGGAAACTACGGTAATGGAGTTTTTCGAATTTGTGTTTAGAATTTGGAAGAATAGGAGGGAAAATTGTGAAGGAATGTAACTGTCAGGTCATTTGCGAACGAAGTTGTCAAAGAGAAAGCAATTCGTTTCTGTACCGTTTCAATAAGTGATCTTATCCATTAGAGAACTTGTGTAGCTGTGAGATTGCATGATAAGCGATTTAGAAATGCTGATAAGTATAGGAGGAAAAAATAAATAAAATTGCTAATCGAAACTGAAATTGGCATGTTATATATCTTCTTATCCAAGAATGAAACGACATTAATTTCTCGTTGTCTGGGGAATCACATGGATTTTTGATAAAACTGTAAGGTAGAACTTTGAGATTGTTATAATTAAACACCGATCATGTCATAAACTTTTACCTGGTCTCTTTACTCTGTATGTGAGAAAGAAACAATGAAGTTTAAACAAGTTTTAGATATAAGATTACGTAACACCTAGAGTTGCTATCTTGCTAATGTTTGGGTAATCAAACTTCATTTACCATCCTGGCAGTTAACTTTCATAAAAAAGGATCTTCATTACAGTACAAGATGCATAAAATCCAATTCGAGAATTACTTCTAGATCTCAAAGATGTTCAGATGATCATCTGTGGACTCAAAATATGATTTTTACCTTTGAACATACATACCAGTCTAATATTTATCTTGATGAACCGAAATTCAAATTTCTTTCCTCTTATTACGAACTACAAGTTTGTAGGAATCTTCCCTTGTTATGGACTTGTGCATTCAGCATGTACTCGAGGCCAGTAAGAAGGAATATATCAAACTGCTTACTGCGATAGTTGCTAGTGATGTTATTCCCATGTTGTTATTATAAATAGATGACTGTTTGTTATCTTTTTCACTGAACTGGCAAAGCAGAATGAAGTAGCAATTTACTAGACTTGAGTGAAATTGTAGTTTCACATTGTGGTACTTTTATGTTCCAATATCCAAATTGGGTATATATTTTCTCTTAGTGTGACGGATGTTCGTCTGCCGCAAAACTATCCTTTTTGGCATTTTGTTTCTGTAATCTTTCATGGCAAGTCTTTGGTTGTCTTATTTCATTCATTTTCTTATGATAGGTAATAATTTATTCGCCTGCTCGAACTGCATCTCAACAGGGCTCAGGGAAACTTGGGAGATGGAAAATTGATTTTCTGTCGACTCAAAAGTATGATTGGTCTATTGCACCTTTTACTTCAACTTATCTATGAAGCACAAGCAGTGACATGTCAATACATTTCAGAAGTTATTAGTAGCATGCTTGACAATATTGTTTTGAAGTTCATAAACAAATTATACTGGGAAAACCTTATTGATGGACACCTGGAGTTCTACGTTCGAGCGGAGATGTCTTCACAAAGGGCACTTATACCTGCATTAAACTCTTATAAGCACCGATTGATAGGTTCTCATTCCACATCCTCCGGTCGTGCAACCATCATGTGCCTATATAAATTGCACAGAGTCCAGCGTCCTGTTCTCACTTTCATCCTGCTGCTTCATGGGATGAACTTCAAAATTGGCGTTTTGGTGATCATAATTTTTTGTGAAAATATAAATTACTTACCTAACTCGTTGAAATTACGGATGGAAGTTTCTGTTGTGTGTAAAACTTCAACTTGATGATATCAATAACGACGGTGGTTCATATTTTACGCAGATGGGATAATCCATTGATGGGTTGGACGTCCACTGGAGACCCTTACGCCAATGTTGGGGATGCAGGACTTGACTTTGATAGTGCAGAAGCTGCGAAGGCGTTCGCTGAAAAACATGGTTGGGAATATGTGGTAAGGCATATCTTCCAGCTTAGCGTGCGATTCAGCAATTCAAATATTTTTTGAGACGCAGGACCTTATCCGTATATGAACGATGCATTTTCCTTCGTGATTGCTATTCTCACATAGTTTATAAAGATTTGCCTTTGGTCGTAGTTTAACAGTCACTTAAAGCTACGGAGGATATCATACTCTAGAGTTAGGTGTTCTTTAAATATGATGGCACCGTATTTGTCACATGAAACAAATGAACTCTAATTTGGATTCTTATAATTGTTGAATCAAACTTTTCTCTTCTGCTTGAAAAATAAATTAGATCTGGGAGAAGATAGTATAAAGCTATGTGTTCTTTAAATATGGCACCAAATTTGTCACATGGAACAAATGAACTCTAGTTTGGACTTTTGTTTATTTTTAATCACACTTTTTTCTTCTTCTTGAAAAATACATTAGATATGGACCTCAGAGTTGGTCCTTTTTCTCATTGTCAATCTCTGAATGAGTTCACCTTTGGAAATTATTTTGTCATGGTGATTAATTAGAATAAATAGGTTCAACTGTCTGATAATTCGTATTTGGATCATGACGCTGATGATATTTCAACTCCGATGCAGGTCAAGAGACGTCACACTCCTCTTTTGAAGGTATTAAGCATTCCTAAGGGCATATTTACTTCAAATAATTCAGCTTAGTTTCTGCAGATTTTGTTATTAAATGATATATTCCCCCGTGAATAGCAAATTAATACTTCACTGTCTTCAGCCCAAGTCATATGCTGACAATTTCAAATGGAAGGGCCCGGCACCGATCGGGAATAAGTAATGTTCTGCTATTCAAAAGAAGCAAAACGTTGAAAAGTTGATGCTTTATGAACAATTTCTTAGTGGAGTGGCGTTTAGCTGTAAATATTATGGAATGTAATTATGTTGTGTGTATTCTTTCTGTTTCTACATTTACTTCTCAGCGGCTCAGCCAAATAAAGCCTCTAGCGTGATGCCGATCCATTTGAATGAGCCTTTGAAGAAGAGTGAATAAGAGATGAGGAAGCCTAGGTGTTTTCCAAAAGGTTAAACCATAAATTGAAAGCTGACTGAACTATATATATATACTCTTGAGGTGTACATGGTAGATTAGCTGCCATGCCTATACATGGTACATCAGTTTGCATTATCAAGCAAACTATTGTGTACATTAAATTATGAACTATTCAAAAGTTGGTGCTTGATTGAGACCCCTCTCTGTTATGGGTATGGAACCTCCATGTGAACAGGTAGTCTTTGGATTCGCACGACAACCTCATCACATCACAGAAAGCGTTGATCGAATTCTTCTTTCCCTCATTTCCCCACTCTATCCGCACCCAGCATGAAAAGCCACTTGATGAAATCGGGACCCTCGACTGAGAGAGATGAAGTATCACCTCTCCACAGATCCTTTTGCATGCACCACTCAACCTGCCATCGTTGGAGATCATAGAATCAAGCCACGAACACTCCGGCTGGCCTACCATTTCCTTATAAGCAGAATTTACCAGCCTCACTTTGTTGTTAGAATCCGATATCACAGCAGGGAAGGTCTCAGACTCAACTTCTTCCTCAACTTCCTCTGCCTTCTTAGAAACTTGCACTGGTGGGTTCAAGTTTTTGTCTTCATTGATGCAACCGATGAATATGCTCGAGCCTACAGGTCGAACTGGTTGAGGTGCTATTACAATACTGGTGGGACATTCCTGCTTCAATTGCTGCAACAGGTCCTTTTCCTCTGGTATTTCAGCAGTTTTGTTCAAATCAATCAACTGCTCCTTACCTGTGTGCATGCAACTGTGTTCAGGTACTGTTTTCTGAGCAACAGCTGCGATTGATGGAGTACATGGCATAAGAGGAAGTGTCACCAGATCTGAAGGTCCTGCGAGCTGATTTTTAATGTTGTTGTTGACAGCAACCAGGTTTGCAAGAGAAAGGTGAGGAGTTCCAGCTGGAGTGAAACCTTGCGCCAACAGATGCGAAGCGGAAGATATTGCATGAGTGGGGTTAGGAAGGCCATGCATCTGTGTCCTTGCTCTCTTGAGGACAGTTGGAGAAAAGGCAGCTCTACCTCTCTTTCTGGTTCTAGTGGGTCTGGCCTGCAACTCTGGCCAAATGTTCCTCAGGTAAGGAGACTGCTTGATCTTCTGAGACATGAATGAACACTCAACACCAGAACTCTCAGAAACCTCAGGTTTTGGTGCTATAGGCCTATACCTAGACATAATTTCAGCTGTTTTAGCCGTGTTAGAGCAAGGACTCAGTGTCTTAATCATGTTGCCTGTTTTTTGTTTTGTGCGCAGATGACCTATCACTTGGATTACTCTTCACCCAAGCACAGAAGAGGCGAGGAAGAGGTAAAAAAACGCCCCAGAATCTCTTGCAGGAAAGCTTAGAAAGTGGCTCTGGACATTAATAATAGCGGAAGATGGAAGAGGGAGGCAAACTTAGAAGAGAGACCCCATGTTCATATGAGAAGAATGCGGGGTTGAGGAAACTTTCTTAAGAGAGGAGGTGAACCAATCAGCGTAAGGCAACATGAAGCGCAGGTGCGCGAGACATTGACACTTGGAATCTGTACGACGGGTACGTGTTTGAGAAGATTAGAGAAAGTGACATGTGGGATTTGGGCGTGAAGTGGGTCCATGCAAGCTTACACCTATCCAATAAGATACACGGTGGTTTTACACAAACTGAGACTGTGTTTCGTATTCATTTATGATCTCGGGGAAACTGGGAGTGTTGATGTGTCTGAGAGTCTGGAGGGTATTTTCACATGTTACACCAATTGGAAATGGGCTCGGCTCCCATCATAACGCGTGTGGAGTTGAGTGACATGCGTGGCTACACCTATCCCGATTGGTTTGGTCGTTTATGTAATGTTTTGCCGAAACGAAATGCCCTCATTATTCCTGGGGCGGTTATTTTTGGACTTGCTTTTCAACACTTGGCTCTTGCACACGTTCCTGTTTTGCATGCAATTCAATAGGGGATGGGGGATGAGTTTGTATCTGATTGGCTAGCTAAATGGTTAGGCCCTTGGGAGCTTAAACTGAATTCCTTATAAAGACCGATGAAAAGTGGGGGCGTGAACATTGTGTTGCGTGCCACTTCTGTCCCGTTTAGCCCCATTTCGGTGCCGTTTTCTCTTTGCCACATCCTGTCCAAGTTCAGCCCATCAAATCCTCTCTTCTTCTTTTTTTCATTTTAATTTTGTTATATTAAATCTCATAAATATATAAATAAAATTTAATAAATGTGTAAATGAGATTTAATAAAATATGATAGGAATATTATTATCGGAGTAGAAAATTTGATCCTAATTTTAGTTTAACCATATTATAATCAAACATGTCATAAATCAATTCTCCGATTCTTCCATTTAACCATATTGCAAATTTTCTCACTACAACTTTGGTTTATACCAATTACGCGAAATCAAGTTTAAGCTATTTTTACTGCATCCAATCTCTTAGGCCATGTTAATGGACCCTTTTGTCATATTTCAACAACTGAATCAAGCTCCTCCTTGTCTTTTCCGGAACGTAAGTTTTGATGCCTTACGTGTTGCTTTCTTACTGCATCCCTCTTGGGCTCAATTGTAAGACAGACTTACCTTCGAATGTCCCACTGCTCTTGAACTTTTAAACATTTCTTGCTACAGCTAACCTCTCAACAATATGATCTTTACTTTATCGGAAACTGTATCCTCTTAAAAGAGGACGAATTTCTATAACTGAGTTTCTAATTCTTGTGTCACATATCATCGACGACATCGCAATCACTGGACATCAAATTTCCGACACAAACCTCGGGCTCTTCATTCGCAATAGTTTATCTATGCAATTCGAGCCCTGTCGGGGATGTCAATTTTGACCCAATCTAATTTAATTTTAGCCTAAAATAATTGAGCTGCAAGTTAAAAATAATCAGTTTGATCGGACCATAAGTTGAGGTTAGGCCAGCACGTGACCCAGCCGTTATTTCAAAAAATGATGTTATGTTTGACTTTTTTTAAAATATATTGGCCCGCTTATGGGCCCATCAAGCCATGGGTCGGGCCACAGACCGGACAACCAGTGTTAGATCAGATTACAGGTTGACTTATTTCGACTCGTTGGGTCATGGGCCACCTAACCCATGATCGGATCAAGCCATTAATATTCCTATCACTCCCATTTAGGGTCATTCATAATGTTTTATAGTGCTAGACAAAGTAGAAAAAAAGTCTAATAAATCGATAATATATAAATATGTAAACTTTAAATACATATTTTTATTATTAAAATTTAATATTTATATATGAAAGACTCAAGTTATAAGTTGATATATTTAATGAAATACTAAATGATTGTAATAACATATAACAACATCTTACGAATGTTAGTGACAATAAAATCATTAAAAATGGTAATAACAACAATAAAATAACAATAGTAGCAACATAACAACAATATCAAATTGCAAAAAAATAAGAGAATTATATTAACAAACACATAGATGATCATAAAAACAATTTCTCTGCACATTTATATATATATAATCATTAATAATAGTATCAAGATCAATATTGTACAACATATCATTCTTCTTTCATGCAACATTGATGACTTCAAATAAGTTTTCAATAATTTTAATTTTAAAAAACTTTTCAAGCAATTAAAACATTTGGATAACAATTCGTAACTTTAATAAATTCAAGAATTTCAACAAATGAAATTAACTTTGGCAAAGTTATTTGTAACATTTTTAATTTAGAAAAATGATCTTCTAAATCTACATCCAACACATTATTATGAAAAAAATAGTTGTAAAATTAGAGCAAAATTTTTTTAGTTAGTTATCATCCAACAACTTAAACTTCTTTGAATCAAATAAAATTTAAAAAATATTTTCAAATGTCGTTAATTATTCAATCTTATTTTTCAACAAAGCAATTATCATATCCATAATGATTAGAAGTGCTAAAAAAAAGGTGAGCCATTATATATGACAAATAAAGATATGATATGCAAATGAATGTATATTTTCTTTTAAGAAAATATCGAATATTATGAAAATGCAATAATAATTATCTTTTTTTCAATTTTTAGTGTATATTTTTAGATAAATATCTATCCATTCTAATCTAATTACTGGTGAGGTCTACTATAACTTAGTTCATCCTAGATAAGAATTTATCTTACTCATTTAAAAATTTAAATTTTTTAAAAAATTCTACTCTCCAAAAGCCATTAATTCCACAAGGGACCATTGAAAATTTTTATTAAAAGAAAGAGTTTAAATGAAAAGTTAAAGAATGAATTTTTAATTATATATTATGATCAAATATTATTATATTAATAAAATATACCGTAGTTAATAAAGATGATAGCATATATCTTAATTAATAGTTAGAACTGAACTTCTCTTTAATTTTATTCAATAAAGCTTGAAATTTAGAATAAAAAATTCAACGACAAATTTATTTCTTTTCAATTTCTACACAATAAGGTGTTGATATATATAAACATCTTAAAGCATATTTATTGACTTTTCAATTTTTACCCTTTCGAATGAATATATTTATTAACTTTTAATTTTTGAATTCTTTTAATAAACATATTTGTTAATTTACTAACTTTTAACTCTTTTAATAAACAAGTCTTGCCCTTATTAGGGTTGGCGCCGCAACCATTGAACATTGTGATTCCCTTATCTCATTTGCTAAACTGCGTGCTAAGCTACTCCTCCATGAGTAACGGTTGTTAGAATTTCACATTTCACTTGGCCCGGAAGCAATGCTTGTAGCTTCCCACACTGGTGACTCCTCGTTTCATGGCATTTCCTAAACATTTTCTGATTATGTTACGTACTCCACTACCACACACAATTCTCGAACTTTTGATTCTACAACTTTTACTTGACAAATTTCTCCATTTATTGCAATCACATGTAGATTCTCATTCTCTCTTCACTAAATACTAATATTGTTAGCTACAAATGAGCTGTTCGTACTAAATTAATCTTAATATTTTTATTGAATGCTACAAAATGTGTCTTATAGCCAAAGCAAGCTTACGAATACCATTCCGTTTTGGGTGATTGCGGCCGAAACGTACCGTACCAGTTGAAAATAGGAACGGAATGGTCCACCACGATATCGGCCTAAAATACCAGCCGGTACTGGTGATTTTCGGTCGGTACCGACTGATATTGACAGTACCGGAAGGTACCGACCGGTACTGTGAACTTTTGAAAGCTCAGGGATTGATTTGCAAATTTTAAAAAATAACCCTGAATTTCCCTAAACCCGAGCTTCTGCTTCTGGACTCTTCCTCTCTCTTCAACTTCTTCTTCTCTCATCTTCTCAGTCTTACCATCGCCGCCTCTCTCCTCTTCTCACCGTCATGTGGCCGCCTCTTCTCCTCTTCTCGCCGTCGCGTCGCCATGTCTGCTCTGGCGCTCATCTCCTCATCCTCCTTTGCTCATCGCCGCATCCTCCCTTAGCATTGAAGACATCGAAGATGCTTCCTCCTCCACGGAGACTCGAAGACACCATCAGCCACCACCTCCTCCGCGTGAAGCCACCGCATCGCATCACCGGAGATGCGTCTGAAGCCACCGGAGACGGGTCCACGCATTGACCCGTGATAAAACCCGACGATCCGCCAAAGACCCAAGTTGGTTTTTTGAGTTTTTTTTTAATTTCAAAAATTTCTTAATTTAAATTTTTATTGTGTTTTGGTTTATGGTTTTGGTTGATGATCCAATGATGCATTTGCCATTTGGTGTTGAAGATTGGTTGGAGTTGGACTGCTGGAGTGTTAATGGTTTTTTGTGTTGTTGTTGGATGATTCGATGATGTAGGGGAACATGAAATGAAATGAATTGGGTTGTGGATGAAATGAATTGGGTTGTGACTTATATGAAATGAATTGGAGTGTCCAATGATCTTATGTTGTTGGAAAATGTTGTGTATGAAATAAACTGGGTTGTGTTTGTTTATGAAATAAAATTCTGAATATTGAATTGAATTGGATCAATTGGTTGTGTTTGTGACATTGTGTATCTAAATTTTGAAATAAATGTCATTTGTGTTGGTTAAGGGTTTGGTATTTGGTTGGGAATGAGTCATGACTCATCATAATTAAGGACATCTAATCTAAGCTAAGATGTAAGAAAAGACAACTAATCAATTTTCTAATTATTATTTTTAGATATGTAAAATTTTTAAATTTGAATTAAAATTAAAATAAGACAACCATGAATGATGAACCAACCAAATTCACCAATTTTGAATTTTGATACTTTTACAGTTGCTTTTTAAATCATAAACATTGAGCCAAATTTGTTATTTACCTTATCTTTAAGATGTGTTGTTTGATTGTTTCCTAATCCCAAAATTATTTAGGTTGTGAATTACAATTTTGTATAACAATTACGAGTGTACATTACAAATTCATAAACTAAATCATTGAAATATGAACATATTAAAGTAAAATATTTTTTGTAATTGGAATTTGTTGGAATTTGGAAATAGAAATTGTAGATGTATGTTTTATAAATATTGGAAATTGGAAATTGTTGGAAATTGATAAAAATGGAAATTGTTGATGTATGTTTTGAGATTGTTGTAATTGGAATTTGTTGGAAATGAAAATTGTTGATGCATGTGAGTATGTTTTGTGATTGTTGGAATTAGAAATTGTTAAAAATGGAAGGAAATGTAAATAAAATTATGATTGTTTTGTGATTGTTAGAATTGGGAATTGTTGTAAATGGAAGGAAATGAAAATTAAATTATGAAAGTTATGTGATTGTTTGACACTTAGAATTGAAAATTGTTGTAAATAGAAATGGAATTATGATTGTTTTGTGATTGGGATTGGAAATTGTTGGTTATTGTTAGAAATTCAATTGAAATTATGAATGGAAATGGAAATGGAATTATGATTGTTTTGTGATTGTTGGAATTGGGAATTGTTGTAAATGAAAATAGAATTATGATTACTTTGTAATTGTTGTAATTTAGAATTGTTGTATTGTCAATGAAAATGGAATTATGATTGTGATTGTTGGAATTAGAAATTGTTGAAAATGGAAGGAAATGTAAATGAAATTATGATTGTTTTGTGATTGTTAGAATTAGGAATTGTTGTAAATTGAAGGAAATGAAAATAAAATTATGAAAGTTTTGTGATTGTTAGAAACTTAGAATTGAAAATTGTTGCAAATGGAAATGGAATTATGATTGTTTTGTAATTGTTGAGATTGAAAACTGTTGGTTATTGTTGGAATGAAAATGGAATTGTGAATGTTTTGTGATTATTGGAATTAGAAATTGTTGTAAATTGAATGAAATAGAAATAAAATTATGAAAGTTTTGTGATTGTTGGAATTGAAAATTATTGGGAATGGGAAAACAATATTCAATGTTTTGTGATTGTTGGAATTGGAAATTGTTAGGAATGGAAAAACAATAATGAATGTTTTTTTATTGTTAGAATTGGAAATTGTTGGAAATGGAAGGAAGTGGAAATGATATTATGATTGTTTTGTAATTGTTAAAATTGCAAATTGTTGAAGTATGTTTTGTGTTACTTATTATATATGTGATATGATTTGAATTGTTAGCTTTTGACTTATACAGAATGAGTTATATTATATAAAATGGATATGCATATTGTCATTGTGTACTGAAATTATGTGTTATTTATTTTTGTGTACAGATAAATGGAAGGAAGTTCAAATATTCCCGATCAACCTAGTTTAGGAAGATACAATGATCCAGCTTAGGTTCACGCTGGTTCGGTTCCCTTTCAAAAGAATTATACCATTTGCTTATTTTGTAACAAGCATCTGAAAGGTGGAGGAATTACCCGATTGAAAAGGCATTTAGTTGGGATTAAAGGAGATATGGAAGTGTGTAAAAAAGTAAGTCATGATGTGAAGTGGCAGATAAAAACATTACTTGATGAACATTAATTTGAGAAAGATAGAAGGGGAAGATTGGATTTTGAAATTGGTTGTGGAAGTTCGTTTCGTGGTTTTCGTGATGATTATGGAAATGTTGACGATGAAAGTGATAGTGGTAGTGGTATTGGTAGTGTTCCATCTTAGCCTCAGGATCCTGAATAATCTGACATGAAGAAAAGAAGAAGGCAGGTTACTAGTTTCTTTGCACCTCGAACAACTCCTGGAGCTTAACCTTCAATTCGTAGTGCAATGCAATCAAGAAATGCAGCTCATAATGTTGATATGGTAGTAGCTAGATGGTGGTATGATACAAGTTCGTCATTCAATGCTTCTCAATCTTATTATTATCAACATATGATGGATGCAATAGTCTCTTATAGTCCAAGATACAAAAGGTCATCGATTGATGACTTAAGAGGAAAACTTTTGAGTTGTGTTGTTTCTGAAATTAGAACTTATTTGACTGAAAGAAAAGTGAGTTGGGGTATTTATGGTTGTTCAATTATATGTGATGGTTAGACAAATAGGAGACAAGAGCCTATTATAATTTTTTTGGTTTATTCTTCAAATGTCTTTATGTTTTTGAAATCTATTGATGCATCTGGCCTTATTAGAAATGCTGAGACTTTGTTTGACATATTTGATGAAGTTGTGAATGAAGTAGGGTTGGGAAACATTGTTCAGTTTATTACTGACAATGATTTTGTTTATAAAGCGGCAGGGAAAAGATTACAGAATACTTATAATTCATTTTTTAGACTCCTTGTGTTGCATATTGCATTGACTTAATGCTGAAGAATATAGGAGATCCTAGATATTTTTCTATTATTTATGAGACTATGCAAAAAGCTAAAAAAGTGACAAAATTCATTTATAATCGTGCATGGGTTTTGAATTTGATGAGAAGGGAATTTACCAATGGTAGAAATTTGTGTCGCCCTATTGTGCAAGATTTGCAACAAATTTCTTATCACTTCAGTCTTTTGTTTTGATAAGAAGGAGTTAAGGCAAATGTTTACAATTGATAAGTGGGTTGCATCTTAGCATGCTAGGTCTAATGCTATAATGGAGGTTTGTAATATTATACTGGAAGATAGAGAATTTTGGTCGCAATGTCAATTTGTTATCCGAGTTTGTGAGCCTTTGGTGAGGGTGCTTCGGTTGGCTGACAGTGAAGAAAAGCCAACATTGAGTTACAATTTTTATGTTATAAAGAGAGCGATGGAAGCCATTAAGGTTAATATGAAAAATAGGCCTTCTTTATACACATAATTTTTTTCAATCATTAATGAGATAAGGGAAAGACAACTTTCTTCTCCATTGTTTGCAGCTGGGGCATTTTTGAATCCTATTGTATATTTTAGACTGGATCTTACAAAGCAAGCTGAAGTTAGTAGATGTATGCTTTTCACAATTACAACAATTGTTCCTTATAACGTAATGCAAGATCTTTTAAGCCCACAAATAGAGTTTTATAAGTTATCTTGTGGGGATTTTGGAATGCCAATTGCTATTCGACAAAAAGGAAAACTTTCTCCAAGTATTACTTATTTCCTATTTCTTATTTGTTGAAAATTAATTATCACTTTATTTTGTTTATAATACTACTTTTGTTATCTTATAACTTGCAGTTTTTTGGTGGGATCAATTCAGAAACTGTGTTTCAGAATTGAAAAGAAAAGGTTGAATGACTTAGTTTATGTTCGTTATAATTTAAAGCTTTGGAAAAGATATGTTATATTGTTATTTTCATTATTATTATTATTAATTTTGATATAATTTCTTATAATTTTTTAATATTTAAAGTTAATTGTTTATTAGGAATTTGAATAACACAAATAGTTCAAATGATCCAATTGCTATTGATAATATTAATGTTTTGATGTCAATGATTTGGATTTGGAAGATAATCTTATATGGGAAAGCATTGACATGTCATTTGGTGCATTAAATTTGAATGATAATGACGATAAAACTCCTCTCAATGATGAAAATTTTGTACTAAATGATTATTGGGGTCAGTGTAGTTCTAGCGGGTATCCTCCCATTGACGATTGAATTTCAGGTTTTTATTTTTCCTCTTCTTTTAATTTTACTTGTATTTGATGTTTATGTTAAATTGTATATATGTAATGTAACTGT
>JANTNU010000002.1:3967442-3980443 GCA_024752395.1 Erythroxylum havanense
ATTCTTTAATTATCTATATATATTTCTATATAAATAAAAATAAAAATAAATTATTTTTAAATATAAATTACATAGAATAGAATAGAATAAAATTTAATACAATAAAAATTATTAAATAATTAATAATATTATTTTTATACAATTAATAATAAATTGTATATAATTAATAATAGAATAATAAAATATTATTATTTTAAAATAGAAAAATTAAAAAAAATTGTCACAAGTCACAACCATGACTTTCTAATTCGACATGATTTCTATTTTAAAATCGCAGTGTTAAATTTCCTGCAACAACCATTTTAATATAAAGGGTATAATAGTCATTTATTATACATTATATTACATTCAATTTCATTTATCATCCAAATAACATTTCACTACATTACATTATTAATCCTTTTATATTTTCCAAACAAACTTTTCCCTATATTGTATTTTATTTCGTTACATACCGTTCCGTTCTATTATATTAATTAACATCTAACTAATCACGTTCTAATTAGTGTACCGGAAGGAAGGCAAAAAGTGACACACAGAATGATTCATGAGGCAAATCCTAACCGTAGATGGCCTAGGCTGCAAATCGAATATGAAGAATGATACCAGATGGGTTTGCTTGCTCTTTTACTTTCTGATGACTCATGTGTACGTGGCTTGCAGCCATAAACAGGGAAAGATGTAACCGGAGAGCTTCTTCTTTTTCTTCATTGTTGTTCTTATTCAGAGATACAAAGTTCTTACGCCCAAATTCTTCTCTAACCTTTTATAAAATGCGTTCAAGTGGATCTTTTTGATGTAATAATTAATAATTGTGGTAGTAATCATAGGTTGTATGAGATGGATTATGAGTCTTGTCTTTGAGTTGTTACCGTGATTTCTGAACTGCTGGTGTCATCAGGAAGAAAATGGCTACTCATTGGACCGGCTGGCCTAGTTGCACCGACCAAGACATTTATTACCCCAATGCATGGGACCAAGAATTTCCAAGTCTTGAGCTGGTTAGCATTTCCAACTACGAAATTTAACCCTATTCTATTTGGATCACTTGTTCAGCTACTATTTGACATGTAGAGTAGCTGTAAATCACATTCGCCAACAAGAAGTTAAGAAAAGAAGGTGAGAATATCAATACTTGCAACTGTCAGTTTGAAAGTAAACCGACCATTTAACCTGTGCAAAAAGCGACGACACCGAGGTAGTAACACTTTATTGCCATGTTAAGTCCATTCGAGTGATTTTCCTGTGCATTTGCTTGCATTATTGTCGAGTAAAAAGACATAAATCTTGGAGGGTCTATCGGCGTCAGGACAGGACAGGTTTATATGTTCTGGTAACAGATATTTGCCGCCCCTTTCCCTATCCATGGATGCAGAGTCGAAGTGATGGGACCTTGAATTTTGTTCTTCAGGATCCTCACTAGCATGTTTCGAAGATACAGTGAGATCTGCTTAGACCCGTGAAGTATATTTGTATATATTTACGTGGAATGCTGCGTTAGGACATACAGGAGTTTGGAGATTTCTGGTGGAATTTGTGGACTTGGATGGAACCCTATGTCACTTTTTAGGTCAGAGAGATGCAACAAACAGGAATGACTGGTGTGCGTGTGTGTACAGTAAGTAAATGCACAGAAAAGGGGGTTTTACATTTCACAATACTTTGGAAGATCAAATTAATGTGACGAAGACAAAATGTAACTAAAGTTCCTTTGTCGACGTAAAAGGAGATTTGACTTTTGTTATAGGTTGATAAGGACCTGCGAGTACTTGTCTTGGCTCGAAGGAGAAAGTGCATAACCCCATTAATTTTTTATAGGTATTTTAGGGTTTTTTTTAATTATGAAAACACACATTTAAATCATTTACACCTAAACTAATTTATGTTTAAGTCGAATAGGTCTTTTATTTGAAAGACAAAACTCTAATTTCAATTTTTAAACAGCTACATATATGAGGATAGTTTAAATCCGCTATTTTAATTAAACCAGCAAAATTTCACGCCCTTTTCATGTATTCTTTTAACTTGTCTAAACAAAGCGTATGGAGAGTTTTGAATGTTGGCAGATGGTAGTGGTGCTTCCACGACCTGACCATACTGTAGCACCTGGCAAAGATTTGACCTTTCCATTGTTGGGGACCATGCGAGCTCCATTCTCTAATCGTTTCAGTGAGACCTTTTCGGTCTGAATGTTGAAATTTAGGTGTATTTTTGAAAAAGTAGGTGTATTTAAGTGTAACCGAAAAGTTGTGAATTATGTTAGATTGAGATTCAACTAACTACCATACAGGGAAAGGTATACAATAGTGAATCTCTTCGGACTCTATATTTTAATTAATCTTTTATTGATTGTTGTTGTTGTTATTTTTAATTGAATTTCAAGAATTTAATATAATTTAATTTATGTATTAATAGATGAATATATTAAGAATCTTAAAATTTCTAAGAGTATGAACACAATTATTTAATATATTATAATATTGTATAAGGTCAAGTGAAATTACAAGTATTATTACAATATAAACATATTTTGTTAAAAGAAAAGATTTGGTGTTAAATCATTTTTCATTAATATTATAAATGTTAAAACATATTATTTTAATAAAATAAAAAATTTAATGATAATAAGTACTAATAATTACAAATTGAATGGTCATACAAGTTGGTCCTTCTACTCGTAATTTTTTTTAAAATTATGATTAATTATTAATAATGATCGTTACTATTACTAATAATCACTAAAAAATCACCATGTAAATAGGATTATTCTTTTTTCATCTTTTTCCTTCAATCCTTTATCCAACACTAAGCCTATATATTTAGTTACATATAAAGTTTTTAATAGAATGTAATAGAATGGAATGTAAATAGTGTGACATTATAAAATTATTGTTTGAAAGGTATAAAAAGATTTATAATATAATATAGTGAAATATTGTTTGGTTGTTGGATGAAATAAAATGTAATATATGTATAATAATAATAAATAACTATTATACCCTCCTATCATTCAATTGACTCTTTCTCTCTTTCTCTTATTTTTCCTATTTTCTCCCCTTCTTTCTTTTTCTCTCATGGTCCAGTCTACTCAATGTCTGACTTACCAATGTCACACTTAACAATGCTTCTTCTGTTTCAAAGTATTTTTTAGGTTTGAAAAAGTGTAGATTTGCATGGTAACGGTTGTCGACGAGGAGTGCACTGCTGCCCGAAAACGGTGCTCTTCCTCTTCCGATGCCCAAATGTGATGCCTTGCTTGGTATTAGGGTAGGAAATATTAAGTATTACATATTTATTATTTTATATTTCATCCTACTTAGACCTTTTAAATAGAAAATTTTTTATTTTTACTGTTTATGATAAAATAAAATGTAATATGAAACTTTCAGCTTCTATCTCATTTTCTATTCCATTATATTATATTATAAAATCTCTTCTCAAAAAAATAATAATATTACATTTCATCCCATTCCATTATAAACTCCCTCCTAATATAGCCTATAGCCTAAAACTATTCAGTATCATTTCTGTATAACCAATGGCAAAGACTCTTTTTGGTATTAACATCATCATTATTACTGCATGAACTCGGTTATCTTTAATGGATGTTCTTGTGAGAAGTTCACCAACGTGAAGTGATAATTTACAGAAGAAAAAGTTGTTAAAACGGAAGGTCAAATGAAAAGAGAAGTCTACAGTCCACAGCTACAAATCCCACACAGACGTGAAAAATGATTGAGATTCTGATTGCTTCCCCCAATTATACAGAGCAAAAGGTTGAAGACATAAACCAAAAATGGAAAACCCAGAAATCAAACTAATCCTATCCTCGGTGCGCTCACACGAATTACGGATCCTGTGGACTGGCAAAGGGCCACAAGCTTACACAGAGCATGTGCGACATTAGTGTGTGCATGAGTGTCTGGGACCATTTTTGATTCAGAAGAGGATCCTTGACTGCCACTGGTCCCCATTATTGATCTTTATACGTTGCTTCATTCTCATTTCTAAATTGTCTCAGCCGTCAGCTTCTGGGCTCAATCACCTGTTAGGGTACACATTACATGTCAAACAAAGTTATATTTATATATACGTGTTGTTAATTCGTTTACAAGCAAGTGATTTGAACCTGACAACGAGTTTAAGCATGAGTTGTGTTTAAGGTTAACTTCACGCAAGAAAATATCCTGTCAGGATTCACACAACAATTTGTCGCTAACTGAAGGACAAGTCTTGCAGTCCCAAAGATACAAATGTTGCTGGGGTTGGAATTATTTAACGTTATAGCTGATGTTTTTTCTCCAGATAAAAACATGCACAAGTATTATTGAAAGGGTCCCATAAACAGCTAACTTGGATGTACGAGAGGGGTACCTCAAAATGGGAAAGTTCTTTGTCACTAACCAAGATTTCCACAATCTTTATTTAGTTTAACAACAATTCATGTGATAGCTCTAACAAAAATGGATTCAATATTAAGATTTTACGTGGAAGCTGGAGCTTGGAAAAGGTTTAGATCGAATACCTACAAAACCTAAGAGCAAATTGGAATCCAAACTCTCAACCACACGAGTGCCAAAAGCCGACTGAGACCATGGAATAGATTAACAGAAGTGACGACCAAAAGGGTCAACAGTTGGGGACAAGAGAGTGATTCTTAAAGAGAACGACTAACGTACGTGGGGATGAATAAACAAATAGTTCTTGTTGTGTGCACTCATCGAATGGGCAGGTACCATTAATTTTGTCAAAACTTGATAGATACGGGGAAGATGATTGGTGACAGTAAAGAAAGATCACACAGCATCAAAATCTTCGATCGCTGTATGCACAAAGCAAAATGCAAGTTTTACTGACTAGCAGCCTTTTTCTTTTTGTCTGTTTTGCACTAAAAAATAGGTGGAATCATTCAACCTAAGCGCCCCACATCCTGACCTGACATAATTACGAAGGAGTTAAATAACAGTTTAATCTCACTTAATTTATTAAAAAGGTGACCTATTATTTAATGTGCACAAGAAGCCACCACATTGAATGAACTCTCACACTGCTGCTACCGAGACTTGAACCTGAAACCTTTGCACTTAACTTCCTTTTTAATACCCAGTTAAGCTACTCGTGTAAGCTTCTTTTTGTCTTTTTAATACGGCGGAGTGTTAGAAAGAATTTATCCTTATTTTTAATAAAAAATTAATATAAAGAAAAGAATGAACTTTATAATTAAAATTAATTACATATCGAATATGTTTTTTAAAATTTGATCTAAATTTAAGTAAATTTGATTATCTTATAAATTATGATTAATTTGAATTTTATTAATTAATTTCGGGTTAGTTCAACCTGAAATTTCAATTCTTTTTACAGCAAGTGGGAATGGAAAAAAGGGAAATGGAAGAGACTGTTGTTTAGCAAAATGATGTGCTTCAGCTTATTCTGGCTGGTAGTGGTGGGTCATTGCTAAGGACTCAGGACCATAATCATTGAAGTTTCAAACACAAGAATAGACATTGCATCCAAGGGACTGTACTGAACAGAACAGACTTTTTCGCAATTAGGCCTTTCAGGATCTCAATTTCGTTAACACATATCTATAGATCTCATAGCTTTTTTAGTTGTCATAAGAGAGGAGCATGCTCAAGTTTCCTTTTTTTCGCAGATTACTGCCAAAAGTAATTGAGGTTGGTAACAACCATCGCATAATTCTTGGCCAAAAAGCCATGACGAAGCGATAATCTGGGTGTTATTACTACCAATTACTGTTGTATAATTTATACACACTCAAAGGCAACTTGCAACTTTGATTGATTCAGAAACGGATAAAATAAGAGAGACAAAAGGATAGGGCAAAGCATTTTTCTTTCTCTATCAGTGCTTATCACTGTTGCTGTTAGTAGTAGGGAGTCTATATAAGTGATCCCATTTAGAGTTTGAGTTGTGCAGAGGGGGCTGAGAATGAGCGGATGTGAGTCTGGTTGGACCTCATACTTGGATCAATCCTCCCTTTCCAAAACCCAGTTTCAGGGATTTGGTGAATATAAAGTTGGTGAAGATTATGCCAGATTCGAAGATGAAGAAGAGGACTTGTCAATGGTTTCAGATGCATCCTCTGGACCTCCCCATTATTGCGAAGACGATGAATATTGCTACGACCAGTTGGCAAAGCAAAGCATGAACAAAAAGAAGAACAAAGAGCGTGTGAGAAGCCAACAGCAACAGTATCTTGACGACACAGCTAGTTCTCTTGTATTGAATAAGGCAAGTATCAAGATGATTAATTGGTATGCTTTCCTGTTTGTGTGTACAAATGTTGGATACATGTGAAACTGTCTTTAAAGAGTACTCTCTGGTCTGCATTATTGATATTGTGGTACAGAAAGTGACCAAGATTGAAGCTTCAATGGAGCATACGCAGGAATTTTCCCAAGGTTTCTCTGCAACACATTGCAAGGTATTTCTTCCATGAACTTGCAAGATTATTATCCATTTGTGAACAATCTGGATGCTGTAGCTAACAATTGCCTACGTCCACCTGAATTTGTTTCCAGGGGAAATCTGCATCTAAGAAGCATTTCGGATTCTTCCAATCCTCTAAATCAGCTTCTAAAGAACCAGGTTAGATATTTATCTTTTTCTTGGAAATTATGACCTTGGAAGACATTGAAAAGAATACCAATTCAGACGTTGGTGAAAATGTAACAGGTGGTTTTCAAGGAAGGAATTGGAAGTGACAAACAGTCACGATTAGCGAGCAAGCATCTTTTGTAATCTCTTCTATACTGAAGTTGGTCTGGAGAGATTAATGGAACCAAAATGTAAAAGAAAAAAGCAGCAGATCTTAAATGGATTTTGTTCCATATTCTTCTTTTTGTTTTCCATATTTTGCTTCTATTTTATGCCTTCCTGTCAATATAATGGGAAACAACCTGAAACACACAACTCAGTACATTGTTCTAACGCCTACTTGGGCACAAATGGATGTCAAATAAGGAAAGTGAGTAGGTCTGCTCTGCAAACTCTGTCGCCTGCACCATTCCTGCAGAAGCATCCATCGAATAGGAATAGTAAAACGAATATAATGGAATTTTGCCAGGCTAGAAATAAATGTGTGATTAACATGAGTAGAGAGGGTAATTGAATAGAACTTGAAACAACTGGAAGCTTGGTAGATACAGAGAGATTGTGGTCCATGAAAAGAACAGAGTGTACCATTGATGAACAGGGCAACCATTTGCACCCCACCCAACCACACACACATGCACAGGGTGAACAGAGAGGGCCAATGACTAATAAGCAAACACCGATCTTGGAGGCTATTAAGTGACCCACCATTTTACAGGTCCGCAACAGCCTAGCTTGGAACTATGTAGGATTGGTAAATGAGGTACAGAGTTCTACATTCGAGCCAGACAAAAGAAAAAAGGGTTTTAAGATAGGAGTCATCATAAGTAAGCCCCGTTTTCCACCAAAAGAACCACCCACCTTGGCTGATAGCTATGTGCTGTGCTTGTAATGGGATCCATAAACAAAATTTGGTTCCATTATTGAGGTCTACGTTCTGTTTTTGTTTCTTGTTATTATTTTGGTTTTAGTGTGTTTGGCTTCAAAATCTCTTTATGAATTGTGGATGTCATCTTCACATCCATATCTTTGAATAAGGATTCAGCTTTTGGGAAAACGATAAGACCTTCCACGTCTGTCCTATCAATCATCTTCTTTTGTAGTTACAACTCCTCAAAAATGTCTTGACATCACAGGAACTTTGTTGCCTCCTATATAATGATAACTTGATCACTGATTAATATCCTAAACAAGGATACAATTATTGAAGGAGACAGAGAGGAGAGCAATAGCCTACCTACTAGCTAGTAAAAGATTTGCTCCAAGAGTTAGTTAATCGAGACATGTCAGATTTTAAACGTAGGTCGAAAACCTAACTTTAATGTTTGTTCCTCTAGCATGACTTGAGCTTTGGAGCTAAAGCTAGAAAGTAGAAACACATGCATTGCTCATGCTACTATTAATGTAGCAACTGCATTAAATGCATCCTTCGGTTCTCGGACTCACGTATCAATTTCCTGTTCTTTTCTCCTACAAGTCGTTGCTCTCTCGTACCACATTCTTATCACCACATCACTCCCCACTTGGAAGGAGAATGCCAGACGTCACACGGGGCTATAAAGAAATGAAAATGACAGTAACCAGAATCCAAACAGTGAAAGTGACTGGGGAGAAAGTCTGTTTCATTGATATTAGTTTTACTTTCTCAACTGAATCATGTGCATAAGCCAGGGCAATGTTTTATGGTAAGTATTTTCCAAGTTCATTCTAAATGGGATCGTTATGAAGAAGAAGACTCTTAATGTAAAGATCTTCCAACATCGTGATGAGAATGTACACAAACATCAAGCCATTCATTTGGAAAATTTGGAAGCAGTACCTGGCACTGTATATAATGACAGACGGTTGACATGAAGAAGGCAAGAAAGAAAGCCCAATAACTTCTCCAGGAAATTCTTGATATCTCCTGGGCAAAAAAAAATGTATGCCGCATTGACCATCCCCCTAGCTGTTTTGCCTCTACATCAAATGCATAGACCTGATTTGAAGATGTTGCCAAAACCAGGACATAGTTATTGTGAGGAGGAAAACCAGCAGCCGTTACTGCGGCACCATCCAACCTTGCTATGAACCAGTGTTGCCTGCTTCGGAAAAAGATTGAGGGAAATCAATTATCAAGCGAAGGTCTACAATGAACATCAAAGATACTCGTATAATGAATAAAAAAGTTGATGAATATATATTTATGTGGTATAAATGACGTCCATATCACCATTAACAAAAACCCGTAATTGATTATGTAGCTTATTCATGAGACTAAGTGGTACACACCGAAGTTGATCTAATTATCAAAAGCAATGTATTAAAAAGAAAGCTTCTAACTTGAACAAAAGCTAATCACATAGGGGAGCTTTAGAAGTCACCTCCTCCAAATCAAAAACATCATAAAGATCTCTTCTAGAATAGATGAAGCAAATCATAACAGCTCTATGAAAGCGATCTAGAAGGGGGGTTGAAAAAATCGATGATAATTTTTCGCAAAATTCTACACAAAAACAACAAGATAATACACACGAAACAACCAACTTAATCAAATGAAAAGAGTATGGAAGAAAAGCATACACTGTTTTTATAGAGGTTCGGTGCTAAGACCTACGTCCTTTACCTAAGCTCCCACTTAGGATTTGACAAACCACTATATTGTACACTTTTTAGTTCAGTGCGAACTTTTACAACCACTTGAATTCCGGCTCAAGCAACACCTCACAATCCGATTTGATTTCCGGCACAAATCCAACCACACCAGTGATTTTCCTCTAATCACTCAACTCACAATAACAATGATTGAAATTAAAAATTGATAAAGCTCAGCACAACTAGACAGAATTGAATGAGCTAAAAGCAATTTGAGAGCTACAAAATGATGATAAAAAAAATCAGTATGTTCTGCTATGACTGCCATCATTGATCTCTTGATGTTCTTCTATTTATTTGCAGACTTCAGGGTCAATATAGACGTAGATCATCTATTAGCAGTTGAAGATTACTTCATAGACGTGAAAGATTTCTTCCCGTTTGATATCAATTGACTTTGTCATAATCAGATCATATGTAATGCTAGTCGACTGGTCGAGGGATGATAATTGACTAGAACAAACGTTTTTGCTGAAACACTCATCTTCGCTCTTCGATCAGTCGACTGGTGTGATATTAGTCGACTGAAATGATTGTAGTCGACTGGAATGATTATCCAACTTACTGGTTATTTGCTTTTAGTCGACTTAATAGATTTCGGTCGACTGGTTTAAACCCCACTTTACATAAATGATAATTATCAGTCGACTTATAATATTCTGGTCGACTGGTTCTTACTCCAACGGAGATATTGTAGATAAGTTTCAATCTTTGTTTGTTGGGATTCATATCTTTGATTATAATCTTCACGACAATCATCTTCTGCACATTGTTTATCACTTGAACGTTGGTGATGAGTTGTCTATCTCTTGATTTGTAGATATGTCAATCTTAAATTGTATTAATCATTTGATTGTAATCTAAATCACCTGAAATAATTTCTTAACCAATTCTATACATTTTATTATTATCAAAACACAAAGGAATTTAATTTGTCAACCACCATTGGTCCAACAATCTCCCCATTTTTTATAATGACAAAATATTTAGAAATTGTGTAAGAAATTGAAAACAAAGAAAAATTGATCAAGGTTTTTATGCCTTGTCTAATTGGTTAGTTTAACTCCCCCTTAATCAATAAACTAACGAATCCAATCATTGTAGCACAATTTCATAATCCATAATGAAAAATTTAAATCAACGTGGTAACAATTTTTCTAGATAATGTGTAACAAATTGCGATTTCCGTTTAATAGGCAACATGAAAAAAATTTGAATGAGTGAATGAATTTTAACAACTGTATGAACTTCTTACCAATTGCAAATAAAAAAATGTCCAGCAAGAATTTTCAAAACAATTTATCATGTCCAGCAAGAATTTTCAAAACAATTTATCACCAAACTTAACTTACTCCCCCTTTTTGTCATAATCAAACAATAATCCATGGCAAGGTGAGGAGACGCAATAATCAAACTAGAACAAAATAAAAGTCATACATAATCAGATGCAAACATTAAGAAATATTGGTCGTAGAAATAAATACAACAACCATCAAGGATGAGAAACATCATTATGTCGACATCCTAACTTATCAAAAATCTTCTTAATGCTTTTCTCCATTCGTGTGAGGATACCATGTTGTTCATCAACTCTTTTCTCCAAGCGCATAAACATACTCTGTTGATCATCAACATGATCGTTTAATTCTTCTAATTGATCGTGAATGTTCTGAAGGTCCTCGTGAGAGACCTCACTTCGTCGTACACTACTTGGTCGAGAGTTTCTTGGACGGTCAGTTGCCCTCTTAGAATGTTGCCTCCGAGGTACTTGTTCACCTTCCAATGTCAAACCAACCTTTGCCACATGATCATAATATACCCATCCTTTTTCAACGGTTTTAACCAACTTCATAGTCCTCAAATTATAGGGTGTAAATCTCCAACTTTGGGGATACGGATAATGATCATAAGAACTAAAATCAACTTTTTGCAACTTGGCGATAAATGTAATCAAGGCAGCATACGACATGCCTTTATGCTTTCCCGTTTGACTCTTAAGCTATCCTCTTAACAAATTGGCCTTCTTCCTCATCATTTGAATAATCAGACTTGAAAAATTAATCTGTCTTCCTTCTTCCAAGTGCCATAGTATTTCCTTATCCAAGGTTGTAATATGGTTGTTACTTGCCTTCTTAGGATATATCACTCGATTAATAGCATAGTGCAACAACCTGTAATTCAGAGGCAAATTCATTGCCTTATTGGGTGGTGAGTGGTTCGAACAAAGTCTAGCAAGCAAGTCATCTCCTTTTTCTTCAGTATATCCATAATTTTCCTTGGCTTCCTTATCAGTGTCGCCACCCTCATGTCTCAAAATTTCAAAATCTAAAAGGGAAACTCTCGGCATAACTCCACCGATAGGCAATTTCAACCAAATGGATAGATTTTGTTCACAAATAAAAATTTCCTGTCCTTTAATACAAGATTTCAAATGCATTCCGGTATCAACATTACTCCTTATCATCACAAGATTAGTATAAAATTTCCTAATCATATCCTCATATATTTCCTCTGTAAAACCCAAAAGAATATCAAACCAAGACTTATAATATCAGTAAACAACTCCGAATATTTACTGTGTTCCAGTTCAACCCAATCAAACTTTATGGAAGGAATAAGGACTTCGTTTTTCAGTACCTTATAATATAGATTTTGTGCCTCCATCGAAGTGAACCGTGACTCTATCTCCTCGATTTCTCTCTCTAGACCGCCTCATGATGAAGAGTCCCGAACTCGTGGGCATTGAGGTGGACGTTGAGGTGCGGAATCCACTTGTTTTCCTTTTCTCGTAGATTTCCGTGGAGCCATTGTAAAAATCTTGAAGAGATTTGAGCAAAAATTGCAGATCTACGAAGTTAGGGTTTTAAGGAACAAAAAATGTGAGATGGAGGGGAGATGAAGACGATTTGATGAAATAGTAAGGGGGTTTCGACTTTTTGGATATGGGTTGATGCTTGAAGAGTCGGATTTAAAGAAATTTTGGAGGTTCAGTCGAAAATCACAAAGGTGAAGAGATTGGTTTTTGGAAAAACACGAAAGAATGAGTTTTTAAAGGAAGAAATAGATAAGAAGTTTAAAGGAGAAGATGTTCTGAGGTTTTTGAAGTTGATTGACGATGAAAGTGTTGATTCTTCAGAGATTGAGAGGTTTATTTCAAGTAGAAAACGATAGCTGTTTGAAAGAAGAAAGAGTTTGGTTTTAAAACAAAAACTCGTGTGCATTTCCAGTCGACTGGTCGTGGACCAATAGTCGACTGACATGTCATTCTGTACATCCTCTGTTGCTCTAATCATCTAGTAAATCAAAAATTACTCATCCCCTTCCTCAATATCAGTCGTCTTAAACTTCAATTAGTCAACTGGAAAATTTCTAAACCTTAATAGAGTCACTAAATGTAAATTATGACGATGTATCTCCGATGTAATTGCTTATTTTGCCAGATCATTTTCAAAAAGCTATATGACAAATATGGAATGTAGCACAATTTCTCGACATCAAGAACATCACAACAAAACGGTGTAGTAGAAAGGAAGAATTGCTCTCTTGCAGAAATGAGTAGAACAATGCTAAATGAATACAATCTTCCTAAAGCTTTTTGGGCGGAAGCAATCAATACCGCGTGCTATGTGATAAATAGAGTACATTTGAGAAGAGACAATAACAAGAAACCATATGAGCTATGGAAAGGTAAGAAACCGAATATTTCTTATTTTCATCCTTTTGGTTGTAAAGTTTTTATTCATAATAAT
>JANTNU010000002.1:4062241-4072739 GCA_024752395.1 Erythroxylum havanense
TTATAATTTATTAAATATGAACAACTTTATTTTATAGATTTAAAAATTAAAATTATTAAACTTAAATCAGACCCAATTAAATTTTAATTTGTCGAAACCTGATCTAACTTTAATTTTATAGTAATGGTGTGTTGTTATTTTTTTTAGTTATTTACGAAATATCTTAATAGGGTCTCAATTATGAGAAGATATTTTTAAATTATCCACATCTAAATTAATTATTTCATGAGTTAGGTAAATCTTTAATGAAAGATAAAATTTTGGCATCAAATTTTAAAGGATCGCATATTTAAAAGCGATTTAAACCATAAAGTTCACTTGAAAGTAAGCAGAGATCTTATTTACTCACTTGAGGGTTGCTGACCGTCAGGTGGAAGGCAATCAAAACCACTATTGGTTGACCGCAAGGTGGAGGGCAATCAAAACCATTATTCGTTTGATATCGCGAGTCGGTTATTGTTCGCTGTCGTGACAGCAATCAGGCGGTGTTACGTACATGTAACGTCGGCTGATTAAAAATACAACTTCCACTTGCCAAGTTACCTTTAACCCCGCAAGGAGAATTACTTGCCCACTATTTTTTTGCGGTTAAAATTGCTCGCTGTACCTTACCGCACCCAATACTTGCTCTTCAACCAACGTTCTTCGATTCCGATTCTAGTCTCCTTGTGTGCAATAAAAGAAATGCATAGCCGAGTGGTCGGCGATCGCTAGAATTTGAGCTAGACGTTTCTTAGCTAAAACCCTAGATTACCGATTCGAAGAAGCTATTTTACCAGTAATTCGACCGACAGAAATGCTAGCGAGTGGAGAAGATACACCTTCCAGGTATGGTTCATAATTCTCGACTACTGGTTCACTATTGAGCATTTCTCCCGATGCTTCAATTTTACGAATTTGTGAGTCGATAGGTGTGAATTGTTGTCTATGGTGAAGAAGCACTCGACGATGTTGGTGAATTCTGAGCCTGAAGGTTCAGACGTAGTGATGGATTCGCGTTTTTGGTGCGATGTGTTCGACTTGTACTTTGTACGCGGAAAGGAGTCTACGAAACGCCAGGATGATGATCTCTTATTTTTCGTCAAGAAAATGGTGTGGCATTGCACTGATGCTATTTCATTTTACGGCTTCAGACTATGTTATGTTAATAGTGATATGGGCGTCTGTTTTTTTTTTTTTTTTCATTTGGCATTTTTAACGCTTTACTGATGCTGCAGAGCGCAGAAGGATATGGTTTCAATGATAATGGGGAAAGTGACCCACCCTATTTTGTACGCAGGTGGGCTCCTAAGGTAAAAGCAACTTGAAGTCTGAGCTTTAACTTAGTGACTCTGCTGAACTTGATCCCATTCAGATTGATTTTTTCCCGTTATCATACTTACTTTTCTGGAACAGTTCCTTGTCTGACTTGCTCACATTTAACTTTGAATAATTGAAAGAAAAAGTGGTGTTCATTATGGATATCAAAACATAGGTTTTGATCTGGGGTTTTTTCCACTTTGAAATATAGTAGAAAGAATTTAGTGTAGATGAATTCTCAGTTTATAATGAAATTCTATTTCATCAACTATTTGGGAATGCTGACATCTTGTTGATTTGGAGCTTATTAGCCTCCAAGCTTTGAGTTAGGATACTCAAAATGCAAAATTACTGAACTTTTAATGATGAAGTAGATTAAACTTTTTGAAACAAGCTCTATTAACTTAATGATATAGAGTATTTACCTCAAAGACAAAGGCAAACAAGGTATGTATTATATACGAATTAATGATAATCCTTAACGGTTTGCTTGTAGATATAGAACGCGGTCGGTGAATTCATGATAGACAATAATGCTGGATGTTGTTGTTGATGCATTTACTATAGCAAGATTTGCTATTAATAAGTATCAGCCTATTGCAACAGAAAATCAACCTCCAAGTTTGACTAAATTATTAGATGCAGCGAACTCTCCCTCTAAATGAACAGAAGCAGAATGCAAGACAAACAAAGCTCTAGAATCAGATCGAGCTTGAAAAAATCTATGCCTCATGCTTTATTAAAACACCTTTGCATTCAAAATATAGCTTTTCTTCCTATGCTTACAAAATATACCTTTTTCTAATTCATCTGCAGTTGGATACTTTAATCAGCGAAAATCCACCAGATATAGATTGGAGGCGTTCATTTTACTTAAATTTAATTGCTCACACTTCCTTTACAGTAACAGTAGCAATTTGCAGGTATTTTTCTTCCCCTTCATTTCTTCACTTATGGTATATTATTTCTCATCTTTGAAGAGCATCTATTTCCTGCATCTTTTATGAGTGTATATTATCACATTTATGGATTTGGACGCCAGTATTGGAATCTTTCTAGAGTTGACGCATTCATGTCCCTTAAAAGTATTCACAGGATGGTCCTTCAGCCTTCTTTGGTCATGTGCCTGTGTAGTGATTCTGTTTATTTCAATGTATTTTATTCAGCCAACTATGATGGCTTGACCTTGTATTTTCATGCCCTAGCTTACCACATGTAGGCAGATGCCATAATGACATTTTAACAGTATAGGTCTCTTAGTGATTGACAATAGTCTAGTTTCGGTGCACTGTGTATTTTGACATTTACATTGAATGAGCCTTTCTTACAAAAAGAAATGACGAAGTGAGGTTTGCCAGCAATGTGATGAAAGAACTTTGTGATTGAGAACTTTAACTTGCTTTTTTCCAGTCATCAGGTTCTTCGGAATCATCAAGCTGGGCAAAATACTTCACTTTCTCCCATATATAAGGTACAAACTGCTTTTATTTAGTGTTATTGCTTGTTCAGGAATTATGTCTTATTATTCTCGCTTACAGATTGTAAAGACTGTTTATGCATCTCCAAGTCGAGTAAATTTTCAGTTAGACTCAAAAAAGGCAGGTTAAGATACTCTCTGACAATGACTTACTGGTTTGTTTGTTATGTTGAATTTCATCTGACACCAATTTTTTGTCTAATATCTAGGAAACAGAGATAAGACCTGCATATCCAGAAATTTGTTTTGCAATTGATGATTTTGACTCCACATTTGATGCCGTGGTAATTCTTTTTTAATTTGTTCTGCAATTGTACCTTTAAAGTTGCTTCATCTAAGCAAGCTGTTGGCTGATGGAATTAAAATTGTTCATGTGTCCAAACCACACTGTGCTTCGAGTAACTCTCTGCTACTATCTATGCAAGTCATATTTATCATCTAATCCCATTAATATTTTTATGTTAAAAAGTTTTTTTTAATCTATTTTGACATCTTTGCAATTTAAATGATTTTCTTTGCCTTTGTATTACCCAGGTCTTGACAGAAGCAGATCATTGTTACTGTGTACTTCTCAATGCACATGATGGGGCAGCATTTCCTAGTGAGAAGGGGTCCAATGACAGCAGTTCTAGTAGTGGTTTCCCCCAGGATCATGATCGCAATTCAGTGAAAATAAATTCTAAGGTTATATTTAGCTTTCAGATCAAAGTTACAATCACTTACGTTAGATTCAACAATATCTCATCTTCTATTGTTGGAGAGGCATTATATGCCTAATAGTTCTTTAATATGCTGTTGATTCATCTTTTAAAGTAGCTCACCATTGATTACTTGCTGCCAAGACTTTTAATCTTCTATTTTCATATTTTGGTTGAAACCTTTCCTGTTGCAATGTACTGTGTTTCTTATATTGTTATATTTATTATGATGGGCATTACTGTGAGATTGACTGATTCTGGGCAAACTTTATTCCTCTTTTTGAGTGAATGTGTCCATAAACTTGTGAGACAAAGAAGAGAACACCAATACTTGGTCAGACGTTTGGTCTCGAGAGTGAATGGTTCCAGGCATTCACTATTCATCTTTTCGAGTTAATGTGCCCACAAACTTGTGAGACACAGAATAGAATACCAATACTTAGTCAGACGTTTGGCCTTGGTTTTTGCATTACAATTTTTGGTAATCTTCCCTTAAATGTTTGGACCTAACATATTCTTAAGGTCCCAATATAAGATTCCTACTACTGTAATGATCCAGGGCTATTAGAGTTGCTTATACTTGCTACCTTTTGTTCATTCACTCCTAGTATTTTTACTTTGCTTTGACGGTTATGTATCAACTCCTTTTTTCAAATTATCGCTTTGTTGGGCATTCTTTGGCCTTATGCATTCAAGCAAAATCCTCCCTAGAGGAACCAAACCTTGATTGAGAAGGAAGGCGGACTCCCTTCCTTATCAATGGGGCTAACTGCTTTGGGTTAATATGTTTTTATTCTCTCACCAGGATGTTGCTTGGTTTTATATGATAATATTCACTGGAAGATAAATATGTGCCCTGATTTGCTGGCAGTTGTCATTGCAGCTTACTCTTTTCTCTGGATTTGTGAGCTATCAAATGGTTCGTGAAGCATATGATGGTATACTTCATAATTTGAATCAATGTGGTTGAAGTGTTATATCTTACTGTTGCAGCTTGAAGTTAACCTTTTGAGCAATAATTAGTTAGAAGATAATTGTTGATCAATTGTTTAACCGTTAAGAAGAAAAAAATATTTTTTCTACTTATTGATGCTGATTATTTGGTCAGTGGTTTAGAAAGTTTAAGTATGAATGGAAGAGAATCATGGCATTGTTGGAAGGCTTAGCTCCTTGTTCAGTAGTGATCATTTTATATTCTTCAAGGATTAATAGTAAAAGTCAATATATCAATGTGACAAGATCAATGAATAACAATCAAAGATCAAAAGCATATCAACTGGAATTTTCAAAGTTGTTTCTATTTAGTTATTAGTATGCTATGTGTTGATGTACAAATCAACAGTTCTCCTTCAAAACTTGAACTGTGTTTATGTGGTAAAATTTGTCATTCACATTCATTTAACTTCTATATCCTGCTTATAGAGGTCAAGGCACTGGATCTCAACATGGGTTCTCGTGTAATTTGTAACTGATTTCCTCTCTCGCCCCCTCCCTGCCTTACAGCTGGCAAGTCTCGATTTGGGAGCCTTCTTTCATTGGGTCATTCCAAAACAGACAGACTCTACATGAGGGGTCCAGGAGGACGTGGGGAAGTTGAAGTTGCTGTTTCTGGTGTTGCAGGTAATAGGATAAAATAATACAGCATGCCTCTATTTTTCTACTCATTTGAACATTTGGAGTTTCATGCTGTTCTTTGGGGTCTCTCATGAATGTTTTTATTTTCAATCAGTATTTCATGTTTGGTGTGCATTTCTTGTTTTTTGGGTTTTGGGTGTTCTTGAGTAAAACCTTTTTGCTTCTATTTACCCAAAGTAATATATTTCTAAAGAAGAGTTTGTTTAGATGGGGAAAGCATGGTTGGGAGCACAAATCCTTAACATTGTCTTTCTCTAGAGAAAGTCTAGAAACAAGAGGACTCAATTATGCATCTGTATTATATCGTGAGAATATTTCCACCCACATGCAATTCCGTTGTTATTACTTAACAACGAAGGACCTAAATCTTAACCAGCGTCCAAAGGAGTTTGGAAAGACCTAAATTCTCCATGAAACTAAGCTTTCTACAATTTTCCATCAACCAGAATCCTACTTGTCATGTTTGTTAATGGATAAATTGAACAATGTGAATTACATGCTCAAATATAGTATAACATTTACCATATCAGATCAAAGCCAGCAAGACTTTGGACCTTTTTCACCAGTTACATCGAAGAAAGGGCTTGGGATTGGCTCTATTTTCCGAAAAGCAGCATCCGTTGCATCTGTGGCAGCAAAGCATGCCTATGCAGCTGCTGCTGCTGCCTCTTCAATTACTGAAGATGAGATGTTACCCCTCAAATGCTGCTTAATGTCTATTTCATTGCCTTGGGAGCATATTGCTTATGACCTCCTTTTCAAGGTAAGATCTTTTACGCAATTATTTGCTTGCTGTCAGACCTGCAACAGAAATGGTAGATTCTTGCAGAGAACTCGAAACGTCTTGCTTTCTTCTTTGGATCTCTCAAATTTTCAACTGGCTTATGCAAGAAATATAGATAGCATTATAGAATGAATGGTTAAGATTTTTGTATTGGTTGATTATATTATATTTGTCAAAGTGCTTATACTTCTATACACTCGTTGCCATACTCAGGGAACGCCTCCTGTGAACATGTGATCTTCCCGCGGTATCCACACTAGAAAGTTACAAGCCAGACGACAGAAACATTGGAGGAATGTGTTAATATACATATCTTGCCTATATTTCAAGGGCTTAGTTATAGACGAAGTTGTACATGATCTCTCTGTCTCTATGGCCATTTTTGCTTTTAGGATGATTATTATCGCTGTGCGGGAAATATTGTAAATTAATGGCAATAAATTAACCAAAATTAACAAAGATGACTCGCTTGCTACCTTCTCTCACAGCCTTACTAAATTTTACTCGTGCGTCTAGTTCTCTGTGAAACCTTTTTAGGCAGACATCAGCGATTTTCCATGTTAAATATCAGGGCCTTGGAGGAGTTAATACTACTGGATGGGTTATTTATTGGCATTAGAAAACGTTTAGTGAATTTTCTATTTATTTGATGGGATGGTTGAGATATTATTTTTGGGTAAACTCTTGACAACTTATTAATGGATATAATCTTGTTGGTATGAATTAGATAATTGGATAAGCCAATTTTTTTTCTATGTTTCAGAATAGGGTCAACTAACAATGTTTTATAATAGGGCTAATTAACATGTTAATTAATCGATTATGATATATTGGATTAGATTTTGCAGTTTTTCTTCTGCAGTATCTCAACATGGTATGAGCATGCAAGGGGTTTTTAAGAATTATTTTTCCTTTTTCTTTTATAAGGTTATTGTTTTAGATGTTTTACACTATAATGTTATAAATATACTTCTATATAAATAAAAATATAAATCAAATATTTTAAATATAAATCAAATAGAATAGAATAATATTTAATATAATAAATTTTATTTAATAATTAATAATAATATTTTTATATAATTAATAATACATTAATAAAATTTTTATTAATAAAATAAAAATATATAAATTTTATTATTTAATTGTTTAATGTTACTTTACTACTTTGCAGTAATCAATATTTAATTTATTAAATTGACTTTTTTTTCATTTTTATGAAATCATATCCATTTTTTATGATATCGTATGTAAAATGTAAAAGAAGAATTTTTAGTTTATTGAATTAAAAAAAGAGCGGACAGAACATGAAGTTTTTTATAGGATATGTGACGATCAATATCTAAATGGGTTATCAAATCATAAAGATTAATACAATAAAATCTTTCTATAAACTCCTTGTAGTTCTCAAAATAGAATTCAAAGAATTTTTATTTATAATTTATATTTATAGGAGTTTCTTTATAGAAGAGTTTAAACTATATAAAAAAAACATCTTTAGAATTGAACTCATTTTCTTATTAAGCGAAGGGTATTAAGTGAAGGGTTCAAAAAATCAGATTGATTTTTTGATCTAAAAGAAAGTAATATGTGAAATCTTCGGGTAGATAACCCATCGCTATCTAGGTTGTGCTATCAAGGGCTTTGAGGAAGTTGGAATAGGAGAACACTCATCTTAGGGTGGGCTTATTACTTAAACGCTTTTAGTAGTTATTTGCCTCACCTTTAGCTACCCAACGTTTAAGTACCGTAGGCACGATAATTGGTAAACCAGCGGCGCGTCCTTTCTAGTCCTCTCATACCATGGAAAGGTCATTTCAATGTTCTAACGCCCATACCAGAAACCCATTTTAAGGAAGCAAAAAAAACCAAAAATTGGATCTATGTCCACCGGATCATACCTACTAAGAAAAAGTTTATGCATCACTCTTTCGTCTTAAGAATGCTGGTTTAAGAATAAGAATGAGTAATTACCCTTCTCCGATCCTTATTGCCTAACTTGAGAGCGAATAGCTAAAGCGTTTCACTTACTAAACAAGGTTCTATGGTCGGTCTACGACCCCTGGATACCGAGGGCCTCCTTTGGATGATCTCGTAGCTCCTACAAGGTGGAAACGATGGAGTTGGTCCATAGATTTTCCTTTTTTTGTCGCATTTCATACAGGGTTGAACGGAGATAGTGCATCAAGTTGTTCACAAGGGCTAACTTGGTCCTCTTCCCGAGGGATCCCAGATGAGGGAACCCTAAGAGAGCCGCCTTAAATAAATTAAGTAAATGAGAGATATAAAATGAAATATAAGGAACTTAAATAGCTAAAAGAAAATATGAATGATATTACATCACCTATTCTACTGGATTTTATACTGAATTCTACGAAGCTTGTTCATAGAAAACATGATTGGGTCTAATCAAAAGACTTAAAAGTATAGTCTAGAGAAGTTGTAAGGTGCGAAAATATAAAAAATTATCTCAAATACAGTAAAAATAAAACTTGATCCTCCTTCATTTCTTTGTACTTTCATTGATATTAATTATATTTCTTTATTATCTCCTTATAAAAATGCGAAATGCTCTACCTTTGAGTGCGATTTGAACTATTGATTTACGTAATTGAAAGTAATCAATTGGGTTTATTCCAATTTGAGTAGTTGAAATAACAAAAATTGCGGTTGGTCGATCTATAACTCAATGGAATTCATAACTGTCTTAATCTTATTTATTATTTATTATTTATTGTTTATTCTTGGAATATTCAAGAGTTACTACAAGAAATATAAAACGTCGTGGATTGTGAAGACTTTTCATGACGTTTAAAAAATGTCACAAAAAGTTCAAATTTTCTAAGACGTTTCATAAAAACGTTGCGGATTTGTAACACTTTTTGGGATATTTTCTCAATAAAACATCGCAAAATAGAAACTATGATGTTTTGTTAAAGAAAACATAGTTGTTAGCATACTTAAAACGTTCTGCCTTCAGGAGCAAAACGACATCGATTGATTTAAAACCAAACGATGTTGTTTTGGTTTTCTTCAAACCTCTACCCGAGTCCCTTGCCCACCACCACACCCCCCTCACCCCCTACATGTTGTTTCCTTCAGTCTTCCTCCTCTAGATCTGCTCTGTTTTCCATCATTCGCATATTCTTGTCAAGTTGCTGCGTCTTCGACCATTGTCCTCGTTTTCTTTGGCGTATTTCGCCAAGGTATTTTCGTCTTCTCTCTATCTTTTCAATTCATGTGTTTGGTATGAGGAAGATGGATGTTTTCCTTCCCAATTCTTTTAATATTTCAGATGTTTTTTATAGAGATTGATTTCATATGAAGAGTCTGAATTTGGTAGAAGTATAAGCATTGGAAGTATTATTTTAAGCAGTGAACGCTCTTATACGTTTTTAAGAACCCAAGGATTATCGTAGGAAACGAAAATTTGTTCCATCCATTTGGGTGTCTAACTTTGCTCTATGTTTAATTCAATTGGAATTGCTCAGTTGAACGCTCTACGTATTGCAGTTCATACTTTGTTGTCATTTGATAACCTGATTGTTGACATACTAAAGTTACAAATTAATTTGAGAATTAATGTGTAATGAATTAGCATATTCAATATAACAAGATCATCCAATGGTAGAGGGTGAAGTGTGCTACAAAGTCTTGGGCACTAGATCAAATTACGTTGTTAGCGTGAGAGTTGAACCTCGAACACAAGGGAAGACTTTAATCAAAAAGAGAGTTCAAGAAGAACTAGAGGAATCGAAAAAGGTTTATCAGGAGTTACAGTCTAAAGTCGATGAATTGAATAAAAAAGTTGAATAAATGTAGGATCGACTAACTATCGAAGTTGAACAACAAAAAATTGAATTTGAACAACAAAAAAGCTCTTGAAACTTTTATATTCTACACATAATATTCGTTTAGGTTAGATGTATGTATTCGTATTGATATATTATATATTTATGACTATTTACTAAACACTTATGTACTTTTGATATTAATTAGTGTATTATGACATGTTTGTGAATTGTAATTAGATAATAAATTTTTACAGGTATGAAATTCTTGTAATCCATGAATAATTATTAAAATTAATGATATACTAAAAAATTGAAGAATTATTAAATAAATAAAATTCAAAGAATTATTAAGTATCTTTGAATCTTTGTATGCATTAGCATGTAGACCTTATAGTTTGGTGCAGAAATATACTACATGCAATACAAATGGCATGTGGTTTTGCACTAAAGCCCGTGATCTGTGTAGGATTACACAAAATAATGGTGTTGCAGTATAAGGAAATTATGGGGAAGATAATATTACATTTTTTGGATTACTGACATATATTATCAGGCTTGAATATGTTTCTTTTTTGTTTTGGCTCCTTGAACTCTTTTTTGACATTTCAACCCAATCCTTTTTTGAACTCTTAGATTGTCTCTTTCATTTTCTCTTAATTCTCCTATTTATTAGAAATCGCATTTCGTCAAATGTGTAACTATGTTGTTGTGTGTCAAATTTCGTTTCCAGGAATTGAAGAATCTGTAATCTAGGGATTGCGATTTTGGTAAAGTAACCACTGTAAAATCGTTAACTCTATTTCACGAATGA
>JANTNU010000002.1:4087245-4100745 GCA_024752395.1 Erythroxylum havanense
CCTTTATCGTGGGATACGTGTCGGAGCGACCTACGGGTTTCCCGATGTGTACCCTACGATGAGGGGGCGCTACAGCTTTAATTCCAAAGGAACTTTCTCCTGTCTCTATTACTCAATTTCGTCCGATCAGCTTATGTAATGTTAGCTACAAATTGATTACGAAAGTTATTGTGAATAGATTGCGTCCTCATCTAAAGGATATTGTGCATCCATTTCAAAGTAGTTTCATCCCGGGTCGAAGTACAGTTGATAATATTCTGATGGCTAGGGAATTGCTGTATACGATGAAGAGGTCAAAGAGCCGTAAGGGTTTAATGTTGGTCAAAATAGATCTCGAAAAAGCTTACGACCGCATTAATTGGGATTTCCTTGCCGGCGTTTTGTCTGACTTCGGTTTTCCAACAGTTCTTATCTCTCTTATTATGAACTGTGTTCGGAAATCTTCACTTGCTGTGTTGTGGAATGGTGAGCGTCTTCCTACTTTTCGCCCGCAGAGAGGTATCCGTCAAGGAGACCCTCTCTCGCCTTATCTTTTTGTTCTGTGTATGGAGAAACTTGGTGCTATGATTAACGCTTCGGTTGAAAGGCAGGAATGGGCCCCTGTGTCTTGCTCTCGTGGTGGTCCACTTTTATCTCATTTGTTCTTTGCAGATGATGTTATTTTGTGTGCTCAAGCCACTATCAATCAAGCTAAGGTTCTCATCTCGGTCCTTGAGGAATTCAGTGCGGCTTCGGGGCTGAAAATTAACATTCGTAAATCAAAGTTTACTGTCTCGAGTGGGGTTTCCAGCTCTCAACGTGAACATCTTGGGGAGATTCTTGGAATTACTTCGACTGACAACATTGGTAGATACTTGGGTTTTGACCTGGGAGTAGGCAGGAGATCAGCTGACAATTTTAGCCAGTTGATTAGTCGTATGAGTCAAAAGCTGTCCAGTTGGAAAGCTAGCCTACTTAACATGGCTGGTCGAGTTACTCTTGCTAAAGCCACGTTAAATGCTATGCCCAGCTATTTAATGCAGGTCACTTGGTTTCCTACTAGCGCGTGTAATGCAGTCGATCGGATCGTGCGTGATTTTCTTTGGCGCTCCTCTGATGAAAAGAGAGGGGTGCATTTACTTTCTTGGGATACAGTCACGAAACCGAAGGCTACAGGTGGTTTGGGTATTCGTAAATGTCGACCCATGAACATTGCTTTTCTTGGAAAACTCGTGTGGAGCGCTCATGCAGACCAAAGGAAGCTCTGGGTCCGACTGATTTGTGGGAAGTATGCGAAAAATTTGAATGTGTTGGAATGGAATCACAGACCCAACTGTTCACCAGTTTGGCGAGACCTTTTGAAGGCGAGGGCTGAGATTATTGCGGGTTTTCGGTATAAAATTGGAGATGGTCGTTCGGTCTCTTTGTGGCATGATCCTTGGTTAAGGAACGGACGACTGATTGATCTGGTTCCTTCGGTGGATATTAATGACTGGGACTTGATGGTTAGTGATATTCTGGACGACATGGGTTTCTGGAAACTCCATGACCTTCATACACATATACCGAGTGAAATTAGAGACGAGTTCCCACCCGTCCGTCCTCCGGTGAGATCTTGGGCTTCGGATGAGATCATTTGGGGAAACTCTACTTCTGGTCGCTATTCCGTCAAGAGTGGGTTTCAATGGTTAACCGGGATAGTTTCTGAGGGTGATGATAATTGGAGGTGGATCTGGCGGATTCGAGGGCCGGAGAAGGTGAGGATTCTTAGCTGGCTTATTTGGCATGGCAGAGTTCATACTCAGGAACTCCGAGCGAGGAGGGGGATTGATACTTCGGATGTATGCCAGCGCTGTGGAACTGGGGCTGAGTCAATTTCTCACCTCCTTAGGGATTGTGCGACGGTCGCTGATATCTGGAGACGGTATGCTGGTCTTTTTTCTGACACTTTGGTAAGAGATGCTCCTTTTTCCATTTGGTTTAAGATTCATTGTCAAGATGATTTGGTGTTAATGAATGGATGGCGGCGTGATATTAGTTTTCTTGCGATCATTTGGTCTATTTAGTGTCTTCGTAACAGAGCAGTTATTGCACATGTTGAGATTAGTCCAATGGAACGGGAGTACTTTGTCTATCACACGATTCTTGAGTGGAATTCCTGTCTGGGGTTGGATAAGATTAGTGTTCCGACAAGCCCTCGTTTGGTGGCTTGGAAGCCTCCGCGAAATGATGCTGTTGCTTTGAATGTGGATGGGAGTTCCTTGGGGAATCCAGGAGCTGCGGGTATTGGTGGTGTTCTTAGAGACTGCCAAGGACATTGGTTGGGCGGTTTCTCTGAATTTGTTGGTCTTGATTCTATTATGGGTGCTGAATTATTAGCTATTCGCACTGGTCTTCTTGTCGCTTGGAATCAATCCTTTAGAGATGTTTGTTTATTTTCGGATTCTTTAGAAGCTCTTCGATGCTTGGAAAGCACTGACTGGACGTTTCATCCCCATGGTAATTTAATTGGAGATATCCGAGCTATTCTCAGTTGGGACTGGTCTGTCCATTGTGAGCACATTCTTCGGGAAGGAAATAGTGTAGCCGATATTCTTGCTAAATGGGGAAGCCATGGACGGGAACCCTTTCAATTTTGGAATTCTCCTCCGCCCTTTGTGGATGCTGCGGGTCTAGGTGATGCTGTTGGCGTCTTGTTTGTTAGGGACTAGTTTTTTTTGTTTTGTATTTTTCTCTTTCCTTTGCACCAAAAAAAAAAAAATTAAATCACTACACTGTTTACTTTCGCCGACGTCAATATCTAATCTTATCTTATCAACACTTTTTTCTGAAACTTACGTAGCGAACCTAAGCCTTACATATATCAAATCAGATGGTTTAATATATGCGATGCCTTTTAAAGAACGACGTTCCTTTTTTTGATATGGTTTTCCTCTCTATAAATGATAACGACAGAACATAATCATATAATTTAAGGAAGGAAAAGTATAGGAAATACATAGGGATGATGGTTATCAATGTTAAGTTGGTTAGGGGATTTCGTCATTAATGAATAAATTAAGAAAGTGATTGATGTTATTCCAATAAAAATAATTAATTCAAATCTTACAAATAATAATTAATATGAACAAATAACATCGTCTGATAAATTAAACGAACACAAATCCCCTAAAAAAATTCTCTTAACCTTTTCTCTCTCCTCTGTCTGATTCTTTTCTCTTCTCCTCATCTGTGCATCTTCTTTCGTCTTGTTCTCTTCATTTTTTCCTCCATCGTCCCCTTGTAATTGTGGTCAAGGTAACTGATTCGTGCTTTTATGCTCTTGGTTATTTTTTTTTGTTTCATTGTTTCCTATGTTAATGATCGGTTTTAGCTATGGTAAGTTATTGAGTTGTTTAAGTTAAGAAAGTTTAATTATTAATGGTTGAAGCTTATTGTTGTTAGTTTACATATTCAATTTAAATTGTAGCTTATACACATTCAATTGGTCATCAGTAAGAGCATATTAGGAAGCTGAGAGTTTAAGGCAGAGTTTGCCTTAATTGTCCTTTTTAATTATTTTGAGTTTTTTCCTTTAAAACTCATACAATTCATAACTTGCAGTACCAATATTTAGTCCCCTTTCCACTACCTACTAAAATGATTAAATTCTACATGCAAAATTAAAGGATTTGAAGGGAGTTCTGACTTTGCTATTTCTTTGCTATTTTGAACAAGAATTATAATGATAAAAGAATATGATATAGATAAAAGGAGTTGTGATCTTAAAAATTGGTATCATGCATTGTAACAACTATTATTATTATACAAGGTGAATAGGTTAGGATTCTTCACTTATGTTGACCAATTACGTACTAATTGATCGTTAATGCATGATTCAACATTACTCATCTTGATAACTTCCTTTCATACAAGGGAGGGGTGTATTATATATTCCATTTTGCCAATGGGAGAAGACTACTCATGTGTGTGGAAGCATCATAAGATTTCCAATCAAACTCGTGACTTTGTTTATACTATGCAAATTTGAGTGAAGTCTTTACGTGTTTTGGTGAAAATAAATTTTATCTTGACTCACATTCGACGTTGTTTTAAGCTACTTATATAAGTACAAATAAGTTAATATTACATTTTATTTTTCTATGTAATACTGAGTAATAATTTTTCAGTTAACTCGATTTTGTACTTTAAATTGTAGGACAAGATGCAGGAGTTGTTGTAGACATCATTGTCTAAGGGGAATCAGTCCAATGTTGACGATGTTTGCAATAACGTCCTTGGTACAAGATCAGGATATATCAAATATCTTAGGTATGACTCTATGCCTATTGGTGCATCTTCGTCACGACGAGCATATGTCACGTCAGTTCAAGAGAAAAACCAGGTATTGAAGACTAAGTTACAATACATAGAAGAGAAGTTAGATCGAAATGTAAAAAAAGTGAACAAGTTTAAAAAGATAAACAAATAATTACTTTGCTTAAACTATGTCAGTAGTAGCGACGACGATGAAGAGTCTTAATTTGTATATGACCTGTAATTATTTTTTTATAAAATGCATTCCATTTCTAATGTTTATTTCAATTTATTATTATTTAAAAAAATATATCAGCAACATTAATTATAAAATGTAACTAATTTATATTTCAAACTATCCTTAAAATTGTAATAAATTAAATTAAATTTGTTTTTAACAATTATACTAAAATTTAAATTTAAAATTTAAAAATAAAAATTTGTTACTAAAAAATATTGGCTATCAAAACAAAATCGTCATAAAATGTTATTACCTACATTTATAAAAACGTCACTAAAAACATTTAACTGCAATAAGAAATTAGAGTTAAAACTATTATGTTACAAAAACATAATTGTCACTAAAAAGTATTAACTACCAAAACAAAATCATCACAAAATATTGTTCCTTGCGTTTATAAAAACATCTTTAAAAATATTTACTTACAACAAACAATTAATAGCTAAAACTATTCTACTAAAAAAATCGTCAGTAAAAATAATTATCTACGACTATGGTTTAATAAGTAAAGACCTTTACCTACGAAACCTATATGTCGCAAAATAATCTATACGACGTTCTTCGTTCTCACTGGCTATATATTTTACTAATGAAATTATTGTGTATCCAAAACTTGTTTGCAACAATTTCCAAAAAAACATCGAGGATATTGTTTTGCTACCGAGATTCAATGATCACTAAGGCGACGATTATTTTTCCTCACAAATTACTATTTACGACGATTTTTTAATATTTACCGACGTTTGGTTTCGTCACCAATAAACTTTTCTGTTGTAGTGAGTATTGTCAAATTTAGATTAGTGAATAAACTAAAAACTTACTCAAATTTTGATTATACTTCCGAAATTTTAAATTCATTTGTTAAGTTAAATTTAACCTTTATTTTACTCCGCTATGTCCAAGCTCAACTTGAATAATTTTCGATCAACTAATTAAAATTATAGAAATAAGATAATTGACGTTGTTATATATATGAAAAATAATTTGGATTAGGGTAGAATCAATCTTTGAGTCGACTATTCTTGTATTTAAAGTTCAAACAAATTTGATTTTTTTAAATTTAATACAAGTTAAATTTGAAATACAGTCCAATCAAATTCACTCAATTTCAAATTTGACTGTCATTCCTATTCGTAATCCTTTTCAAATCATCAGTGTATCAAGAAAGCAGATCGATTTCATTATCTAAACACACTTCCTAAAAGAATAAAAAGAGACCCCTCGATCACACCCACAAGTGCTTAATTGGTCAACTATACAATACAATACAATTTGGGCAGTCATGCATTTGCTGCCAGACATCGTTGTTACTTTACCCATATTGCGGCTGACGTGATCCTGTCTTTGCAGCCTCTTCCTTTTTGCCTTCACATGCAAGGTATCGTAATGCCAAGGTTGAGATAAAAAGAGCGTCCGAATCTAATTATATATATATATATATATATATACACGTGTGTGTGTGTTACTTTGCAGCCACTCTAGAAAGAGGAAACGATGAAAACAAGAGCTACATTATATTTTGTTATGTTCACTTTGCTTACGTAGGTTGTGAATAGGTGCATACAAGAAGAAAAATTAGACCACATATAAGTTTAAGTAAGGTTTTATTTTAAAACTAATTTAATTTTAGGATGGAACCTTACTTAGATTTGTATGTGGTCTAACTTTCCTTCTCGTGTAGGCTCGTAAGTTCATTGTAAATTCTAACATGATATTAGAGTCAATTGCTATTATGTTAGTCATTAACCTCTCGAAATAATAGATTATGTCACGTGTTAGACCTACACGTGAGAGAAGTTTGTTGAAATATAAAGTAGAAGGTTGTCCCATATTGGAGAAAAAGAGGAAAGAAATGTAGTATATAAGTCTAGTGGACTACTCCACTTATCACCAATTGATTTTATGATTGAACCTCACTTAGACTTGTACGTGGTTTAACTTTCCTACTTGTATGAACCTATAGGTGCATTGTAAATTCTAACAAACGGGACGCAGCTACTTATTTATGCATAAATTACAAAGCATGAACTACGAGTTTAAACAAGTTTTAGTCTTCGTTTGAAATTTTAAAAATACATTTTATTTAAAACTATTACATAAATTATACTTTTTTGAAATTTTTGTGATATGAAATAAATTAATATATAGTAATAAAATAATAAGTTAAGAATTAATTAATAATTATCAAATAGTTATAATTTTATTTAAGAGTTAGAAATAACTTTAGGGTTCCTATGATTTTCCTTTATGTGCATGAAAATAGAAGCATACCCTTCACTTCTCAGTGCACCTAGGCTTTGTGCATGTATATTAAAGTGTAGCCAAGCAAACCGTAGACATCAGGTTACCAGTTCAACACTCTATTGTTCAGAACTTCTGCTTTGGAATAGCAAGGAGACAAAAGGTAAAGGAAACTCCATTAGAGAGGTGGGGTTAGGACTTTAGGAGGATTAATTTGATAAGAGTCCCCAAGGGTGCGTGACAAGTAGGGCACTTTCTATCATTAATTAGTCGTGTGACACATTCAGGGTCCACATTGTATCCCATCAACTTCACGAGAATTTCCACTGCAAGACCCCACACAGAATTATACTTGTTACCAAGTATCATATTTCCTGGAAACAACCTCGTTATTATACGAGTAATATTACAGGCTGCTGGACCTTTTCAAATCTCGAGCATCAATGTAGCTTTTATTGAGTTGTTCTTATTACTAAGGACCATGTCTTCATTAGTTGGATACACCACATTCTGATGTCCTATGCGTTTGATAAAAATGGGAGCATGGTCAATCAGAAACCAACTAGATCCTCTGTCCAGTTTTATAGTGTCTTATTGTATTTAGTGAATCTTAGCCATTCATTTATGTGGATTCTATGTTTATTTATGTGGAGTTCAGATGAGACCCACATAAAAAAATAACTGAGATTTACTGGACATAATAAGACATCATAAAATTGGACAGAAGATCTGGACTCGGTCAATCAATGGGTTGCTTCAAAATGTTAGAGAGCACTTGAAATGTATATACAAATGCCCCACACACTGACTTTACCTCTTTTATCAGGTGCTCTCATTTCGCTTTAAATTCAACAAACAGAATCCTGCTTGCATAGTCAAAACCTAACTGCATCAGCCACAACAGAAGCGACCAGGGTACGTAAGATTAGATCAACCTAACTTGCCAAGAATCAGACTATATAATTACTCACCGAGGAAAAGTAGAAGATTAGAGACATATGGAAGCTACATATACATTCATACTGACCTAAAAATTAACTGTTTCGTTGAATTAAATGAAAGGAAAGGACTAACACAAACTGATATATGACATGCAACCGAATTGATTCAACCACTTAGGCTAATAGCTAAAACTTAGAAATCTATCATATCAATTTTTAATTACAGATTGAAATCAAAATCTTGATGATATCTGAACCTTTCTTTGGCATTAGCAAGGTATACGTTATTGGGAACCCTACACGACTTTACTTGGGGAGGATGATGGTGGTGGGGATGTTTCTTCTTTTAATTTTCTTCTTCTCTTTTTAGGGAGTGGTAATGGAGCGTGGACAGGATAAAAGAACATGATTGCATTCCAAGGAATGTAATGCAATTCTCTTAACAAAAACTCCAACACTGAACACAAATTGGATTGATTAATGATGTCATAAACATGTTTTTAGTTACTTCCATCTCCAAAGTAATTGCATCTTGGTCAGAATCTGATGGAAGAGGCAAAATGAAAGGAATTAAGAACTTGCAACGTATTTTCTCTGAAATAGTCATCATCAGATGGGACCAACATCAAAATATAGCAATTAAGATGTTGGAGATAACAAGGTTGTGAACGAGTGCTGTGATCTATAAATCCAGAAACGGACTAAGGCACAAAGAACAAAGAGAATAGAAGAAAACCAAATCAGAATGCCACCATTGACCTAAACTTTTGCGAAAAGGTAACCTGAAACTCTGAAATTAAATACCAGTACCACCACCAGACTTGGAAAAAAAGACATATCCTAGAGATCTTTGTCTTATGCCTCTATCCCTCTCTATTCATTCAAGCCTCAAGTACCAAAGCTTCCCCTTGTCCTATTCAGTACCAAACAGACGTATGCTTTTTCTGTCAAGTTTACTATAATATCACCATCTTTCATCGGAAGTAGTTTGATTTGCAGTCCCTTTCTAGCACTTGAAACTCAAATTATCCAATGGCTTCTACTACGTCAAAACCAGTGAAACTTCAACAACTTCTTCAACAGCAGCAAGAGCCTTTCATGCTAGAGGTTTACCTTGTAGAAAGAGGGCATTTAAGAAAGGCGGGGTTAAGTTCAGAAAGTGGCTGCTTCTTTCACAGTAATGGAAGAAAGATCGCAAAGAGGTCAGCTAGTTCCAGTCTAAAGCAAAGCAGAAAGAGTATCAGCAATTGTCCAAGAATAATAAAAGCGACATATAACTGGGTCATTTCCATTAATGAGAAGCTGAGAACCAGAATTCCAGATCAAAGGGATGAAAAGTCTAACGTCCCAAAAGGGGTTGGACGTAACCAAGAAGGTGCAGGTTTTGACAAGTTTTCCTCTGCCAGTAGCACGACTGTGTTCAATTCATTCTCAGAAAGTAAGGTGGACGAAACCACAACTTCATTGCGAAGAGCTCACGAATTCAGAGTAAAGACTACAGAATCTTTTCAACTCTGTACTCCAACAGAAAGAGAGGTAGGAAAACTGAATATTCTTAACATTTTTCTTGCTTTGAAGGGAAATATCGATACTAGATGTAATTCTTGAAATGTCCAAGGAATTGCAGACATGGTTGAGTTATCCTGGGAGCAAACAGGCTATTTCACATAGAAGGTTCAAGTGGAGAGAAATAGAAGAGACTAAAACACTGAGCCCAGTTTCAGTTCTTGAAGGGATACCAGGTCATGGAGGATCACCACTTCATAAAGGTTAGTATCCATTACTTCTCATCAAACTCTCTTTGGCTGAACTGGTTTATTCTATAGAAGATCAAAGCTACAATATCATGAAAGATGAGACTTTTCATAAACACACTCACTCTAATGATTCCCAAAAAACACTTGGTAAATTAACAGCTTTTCAGCAAACAAAGCAACTCCTGTTTGATTGTCTACGGGAGATGATCAAAAACCAGGTAAGGAAGCAGAAGCCACAGGAACATTTCAAAGAATGCTTGGGGCCAGAAGAGCTGCGGAGGATCATTGATGAAAAGACGAAGTCCTGTTGGAAAGTATTTGGGGACAGCTTGAACTTGAAAAAGCTGTTGGACTTGGATTTAATGCATTCAACACAAGAATGGAGCAGATACGAACTCCAGCAGAAAGAGATTGCAATGGAGATTGGAGACAGCATTTTTGAAGAGATCAAGAATGCAACTATTGTGGAAATTATACATTTATTATCATCAATCGATAGAAATTAAAGCCATTTCAAAACTGATCACCGTACGTTTTCAATTTCGTTCTGTGAGCTAAACGTGTAAACTCCACCTAATATGTATACCCATGTCTTTTGTTAAATAGTTGACCCCAAAGGCATAATAGTATACTTCTCATTTTGGTCCAAACAAAGAACTCTTCTTCATTTCTGTTTTTCCAGCCAAAACAGTAATACATGTTCCTCTCATCCTCCATGCCCTTAAGATGTTCTGAAGTCTTGATCTGGCTATGGTTTAAAAGCACTTAAAAGTAACGCATCAAACTGACTAGCCTGTTTTTCCATCTTGTGCAATAAGCATGACTTATCCACTTAAAGATGTTTCAAATACCATTCTAAGGATAATCTATCTATCTTTCCTCAAATCCTATTGCTTAAGATCAACTAATCCCAACTCCATCGACCATTTCGAATTATTTTAAAGAAAAACGATACTGAGATTTACTTTGCATGTCTTGACGCCAAGTAGGAAACGCCAGTTCTAAATATCTGTTCAATGACCGGCTTTTTAGATAAACAGAATCCCAAACTCCAAAGCAAGATTTATACTGCCTTTTATGCATGAGAAGATTATACAATTAGTTAAGACTACATTAGGAAAATAGAGTTCCCATAACAGACAACAAACTAGCTCAGAAATTCTCATATCAGGTCCAAGCAATTAAATTAGTATTCTCCAAATATGGAAGGGAACTACTGGATTTCTCCATCCTCACCAAGCTCCCCATCTTCAAGCTCCTCATATCCACCACTTTTACGGGACTCGCGGTGATCTCTTTTGTGCCTTCTGTGCCGGCTTTCACTATCTGATTCAGGTGTATATGCATGCTGCAAAAGAATTTCATGTGAGGAAAAAGTCGAATATTCCACAAGATAACATGAAAAACAACAGAAGAGTCTCGTACCTTTCTAGATTTCTTACGTTCACTTCCATGCCTGCGTGACTTTTTAGACTCCTCTTTTTCATCCCTATCAGAACTTACATCATTGGTTGCACTCTGATGCCGTTTCCGGTGCTTCCTATCTTTATCTTTCTCCCTTTTCTTATCTTCTCTATGGCCATAACTATCAGTTCCGTCCACATTGTCACTATCTGTTTCATCCTTAGTTCTGTCCTTTCCCTTTTCCCTTTCACGTTCTTTCTCCTTCTCCTTTCTCTCTTTCTCTTTCCGCTTCTCTTTTTCCTCTCTCTCCTTCTCCTTTTTAGCCTGCAAACAAGAAAAGTTTATAAGAATAGAGCTCAAGAAACCCTGCAATACGTGAAAAGTATTTGCAAATTAAACAGCACAAATAACAAATTTATAGAAGAGCAATTCCAAACACGTGTCAAGAATGAGCTTGACAGGTGCAAACACCATATGAAGGCTGCATTTTTTATTTCCAACCATATTGTGTTCAACTATGAGAACATTACCTGATGCCATTCAAAAACTTTCGGGCATATGAGTCAAACTAACAACAAGAGTACTTCTACTAAAACATCTTTCATAACACAAAAATACTGATTTATCAATATGAGGGATACTCAAATCAAGTCATTTTACCCTGGTCATTGAATACCCAATCATAATTGTGAAGGAAATACATGTACCTTTTCCTCCTCACGCTTTCTTTCTTTCTCTTTGGCCTTTTCCTGCAAATGTGCAATGTACTCCTCAAAAATCTCTCTCCTCAAACTATCTTCCTCAATTGCCCTGCAAGAGAAAAGCAAGATGAAAAAACCATTAAACAAATCTAACATGAAAAAGGATCTTATTAGTGCTGCCAACAACTGTAATACCTATACGCTTGGCTCTCTTCAACTAGTGATTTGCAATCCTCCCAATCTGAATTTGCAGTTATGTCCTAGAAAAGAACATTTGATTGTAATACATGTAGGAGAAAAGTAGAAACATTTATTTTTCAACAAAATAAGTAGAAACATTTGAAAATAATCCAAAGACGGAATTGCATTCAACATGATGTTCCCAAAATATATTTTCCGTACTTTGCATGTTTGCAACAGTTTTGTGAATTCATCAGCAAGGCGCTGACGCTTTTTAGCTTCCTTCTCCTCCTTCTCCTTGGCTCTCTCAACCAGCTCCTCATACAAAAGCTTCAAAATACCAGACACAATTAAATCAGTATGTTGATAATAGGCCAAATACTGCTAACGAACTACAGATAAAAGTAAGCAGCAAGCTGAAGTAGTATGAAGTTTGGATGCAAATGTCTGAGAAGCTTGCTCGTACAATTGTCTCTCTGAGAATTGCCATTTCATGTTCACATTCTTTGACTTCTTCAAGTGGAAATACACAAAGATAGGTATCAAACATGTCCACCCAGCAATGGGTGAAGGCAAAATTGTTTACATAAAAAATAAAGGCAAAAATATAAAAAACGCTTTAGAAGTTTAACAAACTTCTGATTCTTCATGAGAAACTTTGCAGTTTAATGAACACTGCATATCTAAGACAGTAATATGGTTATAATATATAGCCGTCAACTTCACACGTGAATTGACTTCCCAATAACATCAAGATCTCAGGCCTCAAAGGTGAAAACTGTGAACTTGAGAGCATTAAATGCCATATACCTTTTCCAATAGTGCCAGCCACTTAATATAGGCTACCCAAATATAATACAATACTACTCCACAGCCTCATCTAGAATCAGAAGAATCAATAATTTCAATTTGAAAACTGCCATCCAATTCATGATGCAAGCCTCTAACTCCACAATATATGATGAGCTCACAATTCAAGTTATTTCTTATTCTTGTTAACATTCCCTGGTAACAAATTTGAGAAGTCATTATTTGATTTGACCAAACAGGTACCTTCAGATTGATATCTGATATAGGAGGAGAACCGATATCATCAGAAATAGCAGACCTGAAGTCTTCAAACGTCCAAGTTGACAACATAGTGATCTGCAGCCATAAATGTTAGACACGCATTAAGGGCAGTAAACATAGAAGGGAAGGTATGATAAACCCTTACCTTTCCTAACTTCATTGCATCCTTTATCCGAGTTTTGTCATCGTGATACTGTTAACATACAAAACGAGATAGACCTGTAAACCTCAACTCCTAGCAGTGGGAACCAGAAAGGGGGGGAAAAAAGACAACATTGTGTTGGACAGCAAACATGTTAAAGAAAAGCTTAAGAGTTACAAATAGCATTGAGTCACGCAATTACTCGGAGCTAAAATCTCAAGTCCCCATCTAGTGCCAGACAGGAGAGAAAAATCAACAAACACCTCATACAAGTTTTCCCAGCCTATCCTCTCTCTTTACATTTTCTTAAATCGATAAAATATCAACATGGCATTTTACATGAGCCCTTAAAGTTTCCCTACTGGTTATCTTGCTGGTCCAAACAATTAAGTAGTGTCCTTAACATCACATCCATGCAAAATTGAGAGTGCAATCCGGAATTTTTGTTCAGTTTCTAATTAAATACAGCACATAAGATGCACCTAATTTTCACCACTAACACTACCCAGATAATTGGTACAAAAACAGTAACCACAATCATGGGAAA